>JAOVVB010267681.1:0-18445 GCA_028570985.1 Heterobranchus longifilis | reverse complement strand
TCATTTTGTGCATCTTTGTAGTAACTTTGGGTCTCTTTGTCATTTTGCGTCTCCTTTTAGTCGTTTTGCATCTACTTTTAGGCATTTTACGTTACTATGTGGTCATTTTGAGTGTCTTTGTGGTTACTTTACATCTACATTTAGTCATTTTGCACCTCGTTGTGGTCATTTTGTGGTTGTTTTGGATATGTGACCGTATATTTGTGGTCATTTAGTGTCTCTTTGTGATCATTTGTGTTTTTTTTCAGACATTTTGTGATCCTCCGGGGGCCCGTTCAGTAATCCCTCCATGGGTAGTATATGGGATACCACTAAACAAGAAACAGTTTCTTATGATTTTGTTTCCGTAGTTGTTACATTTGGTACACTTCCTCTCCTCCACCCTATTTTCTGAAATCCCTGATGACAACAGTGGTAAAACTCAATGAAAGATTATTTCTTGCTCACATTTTTGTAACAACATCTGGGAAACAGTGACCACACCACTGCACAAATACATGGCATTCAGTTATTTTATGTAAATTTAGAAGCAACAACCTGCTGCCAAGATATGTATTCTGTTTATTTAAAAATATATATATTTTCTAATCCTCTTTCCTTCGGGAAGTCTCTCGTCTCTGCTGTGCTCAACCTGTCTCTGTGTGAATACAAGTGAAATATAAAGGGATAAATAGTATTCTTCACTGAAACAGTTTCTACCACTGACAGGAGTCACACATTAGGAGTCCTGTATTGATGATGATGATGATGATGATGATGATTGATTACCCCGCTAAGGAGGGGGGTCATCTGAAGATAATAAATCTACTCTAGCTTTGATTGACCTTCACAGCTCATAATCTGTGAATGTGGGTGATGAACACTGTCAGTGTAATTCTGCGTTCATCAGTCAAGTTCCATATGTCAGTGTTTTTAAGCCAAAACAAACCACTATCAGAAAACATCAACTTGTCATTTGGCCAAATGCTGTATGCAAAGTTGGAATAACCTGCAGCTGATTTCTACAGAGTCACGTGGTAGAAATAAAACCTTGATGTATAAATCTGTGCGAACTGATGAAAAACAACTCCCTGGCCTGTTTGTATTTCCTTAAACCAATCACAATCGTCCTGGGCGATGCCACGCCCCGACGGTGCCTCTTCAAAGTAGTCTTGGGGGGGGAACCTGTTTCAGTGTAACACCTACACGAAAATGTTGTAAACATTATTCTTTGTAGATCTTTACAATCATTCACCAAAAGAACAGAGCAGACCGGCCTTATTGCACGATCCTAATCTTCTAAACTTTCTTCTAAACTCAGATCCTAAACTTTTCATTTTCAGCATGCAGGTTGATAACTCGGACAGCCTGCCTGGAGACCGGAAGTAAGGCTTCATCCAGGCACTGTTCACATAGTAAGCCAGACTAAGCTCATAGTAAACACAGAAATCATAGTTTAGGGGAGACAATGGGAAAGGTCCCATTCCCAGAGATCCTGCCGTCTGTGATCGTCAAACAGAAATGGGTTCAAATGAAAGATAAGAAGTTTATCTTTCGAATGATTTAAAGCCAAACAAAGGCAATTTTAAAACAAAAGTAAAGGCAGCTTTGTGGGGAGAGCTGATGGTTCACTCTAAAGAGAGGGAGTTTGAACCTTGGGCGTGTGGAGGCAAAGGGGACTAGTAGGTTTATTTTGTGATTTGTTTGTCTCCATTGATCTGTCTTTCTATGTATTGTGCTATATATTGTACCACTTTGGAAATAAGTGTTTTCAGTAATGCTTTTATGTGCTACCTGCTGGAATTTGGTGTCAGGGTACTCCTTGAGCTGTTGTGCTTTTCAAAATCCTAATAAAAATCAAATCAAGATACCAAACATGCATATTTGACATTAACAGAGATCCCAAAATCGCTAAATAAAATTAGTTTAGATGTCGGAGCCTATTATTATTAAGTATGTCGGTGTTTTTTATGGACAAATGTCTGTGACCCAGTCGAAAGGGTACCATGACATGTAGTTTACATATCCGCTTGCACGGATTTAAGGTTTCTTTTCTACCGTGTGACCCCAGAGGGGCTCCGTAGTTTTTCTGTACAGTCTGGCTGTACAAGAAAACTTGATCAACTTTTCTAGACTTTTTTTTTTCCCCACACCAAACTCTGCTGTGAAACCACAAATTAAAAAATCCAAGTCATTGTTTCCTGACATAAAGCACTATTTGAAGACTTAATGTATGTAAAAGCGAGGGGGAAAAAAAAGCAGTTTCCTACAGTAGCAGCTAATTAGACTGTTGGACGGTCAACCAGCTTCAGGCGCCATGTGTGCCTGGCCGTCAGGTTTTCACCTGGTTTTGGAGTAAACAGACCTCTGTTTCCAGTGATAAGCGTGAGCCAAAAGATGGAGGTCACCCAAATGGAAAAGGAGGCCAACGCGGACATTCAGTTGGAGTTTCCGTCTGCTCTGCCGCTCTGCTATTACTGCCTCCACTTATATTACAGTGCAATGTAATCGCTGATCACTGATGGAGCAATGCCTGCATATAGTCCACGATAAAGAATGCATAGCTATCTACATTATTAAACAGCCACATAAAACATTCATGAATATCATTTAAATGATAGCTAGGTAGTGAGGAGTTCCTTTTATTGTTCTGTGTTGATGTGTGGTCCCACAGTTGTGGTAACTGGCTTTAAATAGGTGTTTACCAGTTCAGCCCCAGGGTCCTTTGCTGCTTTTGAAGAGATTAAATGTACCTCATGAATTTGTTATAATATATTGCTCAAGTGCTGTTTAATATTAACAGGAATAGAAAATATGCTCATTCAGTGCATTTAATGAGCTGAAAGTTCTTTTAGGCCCTGTCTACATGTATATGGACATTTTTATCAACTGATATTTTTCTCCATTAAAAAAAGAAATTCCATCCACACGACCTTCGTTTTGATAAATATCTCCGTCCACACCAGAACGCATAAAGAACTCTAAACGCTCGCCGGGCCAGTAGGGGGCCGATAAAGGCGACGCCAAAGACAAATACCAGAGAAGAAGAATCTGAGCATACAATGAGCTTTAGCTTTAGCTGTAGTAACAAATCAAACAATAGTAAAACAATAGAAGCTAATTATTTTTTTTATCTTTCTGGTACACGGCCTAAGGTGCTGCGGCGAAACCGAAATTTTTACCAGTAGCTTAGCATGTAGCATGTAGCTGAGCCGTTGTTATTGTTTTTGTCACTTGCTCCTCACACAAAGCAACAATGGGCATGCATGAATACAGGAGATGATGTCATCGTTTCCCAAAAGCTCTGGTTTACATGTCCACACGGACACATAGTAACCAGAGTTTAGGAAAATCATCACCTTAGAAGGCGTTTTAAAAAATCTCTGTTTTAGTAATGTAAAACTGTAGACAGGGCCTTATTTTGTGTCCATCTTATTTTGTTAATTTAATTCCACCAAATCTAGAGACCGGGTGTGCTATAGCTTTGTGTCATACATCCTAATTGCCATTAACAAATTAGGATTTACTCTCAAAATCAGCTCAGGTCTGATGTTGCATGTCTTACTTCATGTCACTCTCCTGAACCCGCTCCTCATCCAGATCCTCAATGAACTTCTCGCCCTTCATCCAGTAGATAAGTGGACTGACTTCTCCGCCGTATCCGAAGAACGCTCTGCACGTCAGGTTGACAGGACTTCCTGTTGGAGACAAGAGACGGGATATGAGGTAACGCCCGCAATAACCTGCATGTCTGAGAATGTATGAGTAAAACTTTAGTTAGTGCTGCGGCTCCTTTTTTGATTCCCTAATTAATCGAGAGCCAGATGAACAATTGTTGAATATACAGATTTATATCGTCAGTTTTCGTAAATTTTGCACTATTAACACTGCATGTGTAAAATACACTGACAACAGTACATCTTTTGCACAACAGGTAATATGCAGAGTAGCAGAGTTTGGGATGTTGATACAGAGTGCTGGAACTTTCTTCCAATTGCGATCAGCAACATAAAAAAGCAGCAGGGGAAACCATAAAACAATAACGTTGCGCCAAAACAGATGCCGCTACCACCCGTTTTCTATTAAAATGATTAACATCATTTCCAGCTACCGAATGCCTACCAATATCAGAGCCATTCTGCTTTATTTCCCCAAACACACCAGGGCAACACACACCAGCAGTGAATGATGTACCCACTGTGATACACCATTTTCCAGCATCAATGCAAGTTAACTCTCAGGAAAAACATCCGGTCATATCTGACACTGCATCTATGAGTACCAGTCCCCGAACACCTAGACTTCCATGTGCTTTCTGTTATACAACCTGTTCTCTTTCCAGAGTCCAATTTATACCAATTTTTACTCCATAACAGCGTCCTTGATTCCATCAATTCCTAAACCGTCTCTCGCACTCCCAAGGTGCCATCTTAAACCATCCCAGACCCTTTTTAAATTCCCTGACGGCCTCTTAAACTTTAAAACACTCTCTTGAACGCTCTTTCACGCCAACTTCGCAGCACTGCTGTACCTCCATAAAAGCTCTTATACTCTTCAGCAGACCTTATATTTAAATTTTTATCACTGTATTCTGCAGGAAGTACTTTGGGAAATTTTAAACACAAAGTACAGCCCAGCTTTTAAGGACAGTGATATTCACTATTAATGAATTCATATAGCCTATGTAAATCTCAACATTTCATACTGATTCCTCCCCTGTCTATACACACTAAGCAGGAGTTTATATTGCACATTATGGACTCAGTTATACTTGTATTCTTGTGATGGTGAGGGGACGCTGTTTGCCCTTGTGGGTTCATTGAACTAGACTGTGATTAAGTCAACCTTCATTCCACAAACCACACAGATGCTATTGCTATCACGTCGCTTTCAGTGTGTATGTGATGAGAAAATAAAGGGTGTTTATGCATTGCCAGCAGAGGCCGGCGATGCTGCAGTGTGTCGGCTTGATTGCACCCCAATTTAAATTGTAGCAATTCCATTTTTTCTCCCAAATGCTGTTCAGGAGACAAATTTATAGTAAGGTGACATTAGATGAACATTGTGTAGTGATGGTGATTATTTTGCACCACTATTTAAAGACAAGCAGCTCAGTGGATAAGCAGATGTTGTCCGTGAAAGATCTCTAAAAAGGTCCCATATTGGAAAAAGTGAGATTTCCATGTCTTTTTTTTAAAATTATAAAGCAGGGCTAGATGCTATAAATAGTGTGAAAGTATGAAATTGCTCAATCCATGGAGAAATGCACACAGCCTGTATTCAGAAACTGTGCCTTTAAACGAGTCAGGACTTCTGTACGGTTGTGATGTCACAACTATACTATATATAGGTAGAAAGTTTCGCTACAGTGCCGTTACAGTCATTGCCCAGCTGCAGTGATGGTGCAGAGATGCCGAGAACGCAGATGCTGAAGACCCGGAAATGCTGACCAATCACAGCAGACTGGGCTTAGGTGTTAAAGGTGTTAAAACAGAGGGTATACAGGTATATTCAGACAGACAGTATGAGAAAAATGTGTTTTTTGAAAGCATGTAAACATGTTCTAGTAAAAAACCCAAAATACAAGTATGAAACTTAAAATTAGCATAATATAGGACCTTTAAAGTGTAGAGAGTGGTGAGACTTAATCAAAATGTTGCAGGCCGTAAAACCAAAACAATGAGCTAAAAGATGTTATAATGCTCCATTGACTGCAGAGGCTGGTAATAATTATCTGTGGTTCCTCACTACAAGCAAACCCATTCACATTACACAGTCATTTGATCCATGTAAACTTATTGATGAGTGCAGCTTTAAAGTTTGAATGAAATCTCTGACACCAAAATCCATATAAAGTCCACATACTTCAGGCTTAAGTATTGAAAAGTACAGCTTAAATGTCCTAAAATGTTGAGTCATGGCAGAATGAAATGTAATTGTGTTGTAGTAATAGTTGAAGTTGAGGCAGTTGAAACACTGAAAGAAATTTCAGTGGAAGAGCAGTGAAAAATGGAATAGAAAAGAGAAAAGTCAGCTATCGAGGCATTTGAGGTCATTTTTCTGTACTCGCAGGCAGTGTGATGTACAGATAGGCTTCCTGGGATGATGACGACCACGAGAACAGAGAGGTAAGAAAGTGCAGAGAAAACATACCATGAGACAAAGCCTTTGCCTTCACATCAGCAGGAGTTCTTCTCTCGGCTCGGCTCATTTTGAACACACATCCTATCTGACTGGCGACAGATAAACCCCTTTTAAACCCGTTTTCTCTCTCTGCCTTGGATTAGAGACCTCTCGTTCTTCTTTCGCACTTATCACACACATGCCGCAGCCGACGGCGACACATCCATGAGTGTGTGGCCTGTGCTGCGCCAGGGGGGAGGAAGGGGGGGGGAGAAAAAGAACCACATCATCAAAGCCTGGGAATGACTCTGATCCATAAAAAAAAAAAAAAGCTGCCGATGATCAAGGAGGCTCCACCAGTTGTGCGTCCAGGAAGGCAAAAAGGTGATTCAGCATCTCTTCATTAGCACTCCTTGCTCATTGGCCCTGTGGCGAGGACTCAGAAGTCTGTGAGATGGGAGATAACTGTGGCGTATAATTGGGTACTTGCTAGTTCAAAGATAATAGGGATTTTATTTTACCAAGGCCTGCTCTAATTTGGCCCTCTAGTGCAGTCTAGCGTGTTCAGATGATAGCTAAAGCTCTAACAGGGAAAATCTGGTTTGGAGATTCAAGAAAGGCCCCGAGTTGGAGGACAGTTTTGCATCTTGCCTCACGACTCAACACAAATATTGTCCACAGCTGAGAATCAAGGACATTTCTATGCCTGCCACTTCCACAAGGGGTCTCTGTGGTGCCACAAAGCAGGGCGGCCGGTGTGCAGGAGGAGCACATGAAACAACAACAACAACAAAAAACACACCATTTTGACAGGTGTAGGCAACAGTAAAAGGAAACACGGATCCTTTTTTCTGTGCCACCTTTGATGTCAAGAGGCTTCACCCACGGATCCGAACAGCATGTTGTGTTGTAGCATTGACAGCTCCACTGCTGTGCTGACAACAGCCGTGGTGTCACTCTCCAAGACTTATTCCAAGGGGCTCTTCATGCATATGGCTGCATGTTGTTCCCTTAACGACGGCATGTTAATTTGTGCCGGCTTTACTGTGAGCAGCTAAGCCTGCACAGGAAGAGGTTGTGTGCGCAATTTGGGAAATGCACCAACAGCCATGCAGGGATTTAAGTGCACAGATTCTAACATTCAAATCCCAACCTCTGGTCTTGGTCAGGGGGGTAAAGTGAGTCTTAATGCGATTGTCTCCTCTCTCTTATCTCCCTTTGCCTCGAGAGCATCTCTCTCAGTCGCTGTGGCTGCAGGACGGAGACGTCAGCAAAGATTCCCACGGCTAAGCAGACAGACTGGATGCTATGAAACCATGAAACACCACACAGGAGCGTAAAAACGGAGTAAGAGACACAGAGAGAGCCGGCATGTATGCATTTCTGCATGCATGAGAGAAAGAGGGCATATGTGCATGTCAGTGTAGATGCAAGTGAGAAAATACACAAGCTCGACAGAGGAATTACACACATGGTAGAGCAAACTGTTCTTCATGGAGAAAGGAAAGACTTCCAACAGCAGAGTGAATGAAGCATCGTATCGCCCGTGTGCGCTGAAGATGACATAGATTACAGATCAGTACATCCACATGCAGAGCGTGCACCACCCATGTCGAGTTAATCTACCAGCGTTTCCCATTCAGATCCAAACAATCCAGCTCTTGAGTAGGGAAGCCTTTCTTTTTTTTGCTTTTAACAACCTTGGATAAATTAAGCCCTGTAGCCAGCAGGAATAATACTTCAGAGAGGGAAGAGAAAAGCTTTTTCAGAGTTTTATTCAGAGAGGGCACTGGCAGTCTTAACAGCCATGAGGCCGCAAATAGCTTCCTGTTTAATGTTTTTGGTGAGATGGGAAGCAATCTACCAGGTGACAGATTAAAGACAAATAATGCTGCACAAGAACAGCACACTTTTCAAATTGCCAGTAATCTGCAAGCAAGTTTGAGTTCTCTGCAAGTTGGCTTTTATGACATATTGATATTAAAGGAGGCCAATGGCTGCCTGGGAGAGTGTGTTAAACAAACACACACAAATCCAAAAGACACTGTTAACATTTAAAGTCAATCCTTGCAGTTGACAAAAACAATCTCAGTACAAAGTCCATGTAGTAGCTGTTCTGGAGCTTTCAATCATATCAAACAGATGAGACTGTACACAGATGGACGACTGGAGAGATGTGTTAAACCCAAACCACAACCTCCGAGGCTGAAAAATGAAGCCAATGCAGAAGAGCCAAAAACTGCAGTTCCTCGAATGGCCACTTGAGGCTGGCTCCAAAGGCGAGTCAATCCCCATAGACCCCCAATGCTAAAATGCCCGAATTTATAGCAGAAATAAACATATTTACAGACTGGTGCAAAAAACGGGTTTAATCTCTTTGAGTGAAAGATGGGTGCATAGACTGTAGGCTTCATTCAGCTAGTAGGGGGAGTCAAGCACTGCCAAGATGGCGACGGCCGGAGCCACCCACTTTGAGCTTCATTTTGGCTCTTCAGAAACCTATGGGTGACGTCACAGAGACTACGTCCATATTTTATACAGTCTATGCTTAGACCACCATCATCAAAACACCAAATGAGGGAATATCTTTATGGTGTTCATCCCTCCAGAATTCCAGAAACTTGGGAAATCAATGCAGAGGATCAGTGAAGCTGGAGGCTCATGCTGGCCCACCACCTTACCAAGGCACTTCATTTTGGGCTTTCATTGAATTTGTCACCCATCTGTGTATACTCCTGAATTTATCAAAGTAGAACGTTAAAGGTATTTCTTCAAACGAAAAAGGCCTTAGCCCTTTTGCTTTGGACAAGACACAGCATGTGCCTTTAAAGCACAACCAAAAAAACCTCTCCACAAAATGTCACAATGACATTTCAGTAACTCCTGGCATTGGTGGAAAACTGCTCTTTTCTCCCTTCACCCAGCCGAAGCCGAAATAATATTCCCTCTACTCTCTAATTAGTCCATCCTTTAATGCAACAGTCTGGGCTCTACATAAAAGGACTTGAAGATTGCCCTGTAGCTTGTGATCAGCAGGATAGTCAGCGACTGATCTGGACGGAGAAGAAGCCCAGGAATTGAATCAGTAGATAATATGATTGTCGATGGTGAAAGGGGGTTTCCCAGATTCAGCGGGGCATCTGGGCAGTATGAAGCGATTCCTGAAAACATTTTTTACAAGCTCTAAGTGAGAGTGAGCATTAGCGTTATCCTTTAGCCCCAGCACATCCAGGCAGTGAAGGGTTACGCAAGTGATGGGGCCCTGTAATTGCGGTGGCTGGGTACCCACTCACATCGGTGTTGCCAGATGTGGCGGTTTAATTGTCTCTCTATTCAGCACACTTTGTTTTGTTTATCACAGTCAGAATCTCTCCAGTCACAGATTTTAAGGCAGCCATTGAGTTCAGTATTCATTTAGCTCACGTATGGTCAATCTCCTGTTATTGATACTTGGCATTGCACCTCATTAGCGCTAAGCAGGCAAACTGCTGCCGCTGTTCCCCTTAATTAATGCAGGTAAAGCAGATATCAATGTACAGACCGTTTTTCTCAATTTTATAAGCATGTTAACAACATGTGGCAATCATAATAGGAAATGTTCAATGGTGTTGTTGTGAAATTACAATTTTCTCTGCTCCGTGTTACAAGCCTTGTCTGGAGATTAAATGGTAATACTGTTGAATATTACAGGGCAGGAAACAAACAGGGGGTTTGGGTGAATAACAAGTCCAATTTGAGCCTTGTGGAACAGAGCATGACATTTGCAAAGATCAACACCACTCTTTGCATTGATGTCCTCGTAACACAATGTTCTTTAGCACAAAAGCAGGGCCTAATATTGCCGCCCAATCCAGCAAAGAATCATTACCAATGTTAAACCTTTGTTTTGCTTATAATCTTGCATGGAGAAGTCACAGTTGAATTCTCCTAATGAAAAGCTCATTAGACATTAATGAAACACTTAAAGGGTACTTCAAATAACATTAGACAAATGCCACGTTGAATGGAGGAAACACGGTTATACCACAATTAGAAAAGCATCAGATGATGATGGCAACTTTGAAGCAGATGCTATTTTTGTTAATGGTTTTGTGAGGCATAGTGAAATCTTTATATGCAGTGCCTATTGTAGCTTTATTGGTTGTTGCTGCATCCGTTATTCCGTTACTATTCAGTGCTGGGAGGGTTACTTTTAAAACATATTCTACTTCAGATTATTCCATTAGATTACTCAAATTAAGTAAAACATATTCTAAATACTTTGGATTACTTTTGGAATACTTCAAAGTGGTTTTGCTGAGCTCATTTGTCTGGCTCTTATATGACAGTGTCCTGTCATTGTCGTGTGGCAGGTGCACTGCATGTGCAAATTGGAACACTTTTTTTTCTGTTTTTGGTAAATGTGTGCCTCATATGAATTTTAGAGAAAAAGAATTGAAACCAGATGGGCACTAGAGCACAATCCTCCGCCAAGGCCATGCCCTATTTCGCAGTCTTAACAAAAGCGAAAAATAATTGGTGTATCCGCCCTGTGATTAGGATCTGTTCCAAAATATAATGGGTTCTTCCTTGGCCCAGGCTACACTCTTCCACCAAGTTCCATGAAAATGGGGCCAGTAGTTTCTCCGTAATCTGTCTGACAGACAAACCGAACCAAAAACAACCTCCTTGGCAGAGGTAATAAAGTAATCCCTTCAAGTAATCTATTTTTAAAGACAGTAACTGTATTCAGAATATCACCAATTTAAACTGTAACAGAATACAGTTACTCATATTTTGTATTTTAAATACGTAATCCTGTTACTCCGTTACTCCCCAACCCTGTTACTATTTCCTAAACAGTATCATTTGTCAGTCAGGTCATCCATCTTGTTACTGATCCAAATACTTATCCTCAGACACATAAAAATGGGCCTGTCACCTACAATGACACAAGTAGAAACTTTGTTGAAATCCCAGTCTTCTTGCCCAACCTGATTATAGTGTGAAATGCTGATGCTGCTGTAAGTTGAGAATTAAAGAAGCTTCCCTTACAAAGCAGGGATTGGACACCAACAGGACCTGGACGCTGACTGGGCTTTGGTGCAGGGCTATGCAGGCAGAGGAGGGACTCCTGCTGGGCGTAGCGCAGAACGACGAAGAACGACTAGAGAATCTGTAAATGGTACCATGTAGTTTAGCTGCTGATGGAAAGCCAGAGAGGTGGGGAAATTTGAAAATATGGTAGGGAAGGAAGCGGAAGAGATTGATACACAGAGAGAGAAAGAAACAGAGTGATGGCACTAAATAGCAGGTTCCTTGAGGGCTTGCTGGGTCACCTTTGAAGCATGCCCACACCCCCAGCAGTCCCATTTCCTAGCTGAAGGTCCCCGTGGTTAGATGCTCAGCTTGGGTCCACTTTAGCAATGCTTTCAATGAATTCTTTTCTTAACTATTGTCCAGGGGATCTGAAGTACTCTCTACCTCCTCACGGCATAAGCCCTCATGTACTTTCCTCCAGTGTGCTACATGACTGTAAACTAGGTCTACTCCTGTAAAATGTAACTTTTCTGCTCAAAAATTCTCCATCTAGCCTTGCTCATGTACACTCACATTTGCTTGTTAATGTTGAAATGGCAGTTGCAGAATCTATGAAATGTTATTTCTAGCTCCAGTCTAGCTCATTTGTGCCAAATTACAGCATCACACTAACACATGCTAAAACAGGTCAATGCACTTCCAGTGAAGGTCTTGTCCTTATGCTGGGATCAGACTACACTATCATGATCCATGGTCATCAGGAATGACAAGTGTCACCACAATATGTTGGGTTATCCTTTGCAGCATGAGGAGCGATTCTGGGTTTAGGAAAAGACTAGCATGTTGCGTACTTAGTTCTTTTTTTCTTTTTGGGCATTTCATGTCTTTATTAGTGAGTCGACAGTAGAAAGGTTAGGGAGAAAGAGATGGGGAACGACATGCAGCAAAGGTCCCCTGATGGACTTGGACTAGGGATGCTGAGGTTCATGGTCAGTGACTTAACCCCTAAGCCATAGGAGTGCCCCGCTAGCTTAGTTTAACAACATCTCCGGCATGTTCGACAGCATGGTTGTTTGACAGTTGTGATCCAGGAAGTCTCTGGACGCCCCTGTCCAATCATCTTTGCATGTCATGCAAGACTGTAAGAACTATTGGTCTATTATTATTCAGGGTTCAACAATAAGTCTCAGAGCCTCCACTCCTCTGGGAAGGCTTTCCACAAGATTCTGGAACCTGGCGGCGAGGATTTGCTCCCATTCAACCGTAAAAGCATTAGTGAGGTCAGGCACATAGTCGGGCTCATAGTCAGCATCCAGAAATGGTCCCAGCTGTATGCAGGCCTGTAAAGTTCTTCTACATCAAACTTTGGAAAACATGGCTTTGTCATGTTGAAACAGGAATGGGCCTTCCCCAAATTGTTGGATTGTTGTATGCTAGAGCCAGGGCCGGCCCTAGTATTTTGGAGCCCAAAGCCAAATCTGATGAACGTCCATCCCTCACGGCAATATTTTTGATCCCCTCTGGATGCGGCTGGGTTGTGTTTAGATGATAACCCTAGAAAACTCTCCCGAGACTCGTTTCTGACGACCTATAGCCTACTAACCATAACCATTCGAGGTCAATGCCTAACCATAACCCATCTCAAGAGACTTTCACAAGTCTTGGGTTTCCATCTACACATGACCATGCCGCTGCTGCTGCTGGTTCAAAATGTTGTGCCGTTGCTCAGTGGATTGGCGGCGCCTCCACAAACCAGATCTGGCAAAAAACATGAAAAAATATCAGATCAGGGGCTGCCCATTTTTTGATTTTTTTTTTCTTGATGGCATGGCACCCCCTCCACATGTGGCCCCCCTAGGCGACCACGTATATGGCCTACGCCAAGGACCGGCCCTGGTGAGAGCATTAAGATTTCCATTGAGTGGCACAAAGCATTAAAAACTGCACCAGACCAAAAGTACACTAAAACATGTGTGCAAGATTGTCCATCTACTTATATCACTCTGGCCATCGTCCATGCTGTATGTTCACCAAGCGGCAACCTCCGGGGCTGAAAAATTAAGCCAACACGGAAGTAAAATCCTCAACTTAACCGCAGAAACAAACAAAAAACAGTTCTGGTCTCTATAGCTAATTTCTCCCTTCATGACAACTGTACAGGGGCTGGATTTTTAAATTATATTAAAGCTTAAAGTTCTGCCTAATTAAGGGTGTGCTGCTTTGAGTGACAGGTGGGTGCCGTCACAGGCGGCGAGCATAGACTGTAGGCTTCATTCAGCCCGCCTCAGCTCCATCCACGATCCACCTCTTTGCCCATTTTTGGATTAGCCGGGCGTCACTGCCAAAGATGGCGATGGCAGGAGCCTATGGGTGATGTCAAGGAGACCACGTCCATATTTTGTACAATCTATGATGTTGACATGTTCAGGTTTCATGAAAACAGTGGCTGGAATTACCTTATTGCAGCAGGGTGGCCTTTGTCTCCTAAGCCATCAGTGAAAAGAATCTAGTCCCTAAATGGTCCAGTGGAGCAAAGTCACCAGCCAAGATCAAGACAGCTTACTGTGCTCAGTGAGCGAGGGAGAGAAGAGGAGACAGAAGGAGAGAGAGAGAGAGAGAAAGAGTGGTGAGTGGCGAGCAAGGGAGCGCTGCTATATCCATACCCTCTCCTGGGGAGTCCATGTAATGAAAACAGGACACAGCAGAGTGGTTAGGACTGTAGGTGCTTTTCCCAGCATTTCAGGAGGCACGGTGTTGGATATCTGCAGCACACGTGAGACGAATGAAAAAGGAAGTCCGGGCAGCAACTTAACTGAGGCAGCAACGTGAAGTGAATGAGTGGAACAGGTTTGAAAAAGCAGGAGGAAAAGCTGCTGTAATTTATCACCTCAAATCTAGCTGCAGAGGGAGGGAGGGAGGGAGGGAGGGAGCCGGTGTTAGTGAGTTTGGAAATCATTGCATCACATTTCTCCAGGGGGAAGGTGGGAAAAGTAGAGAACCGGGTTTACATGGTGTGACTGTGGCACTCCAGTGGTAGGAGTGCATGCACTGAGATGTTCTCTCAAAAGTACATGTGGATATGAGATGTCGAGGCTTCATCGCATTTTTCTTGAAATTACATCGCCTGTTCCAGACATGTGGGAAAGACAGAAATTCTTTCAAGCTTTTCAAATCAGAATTTCCAGCAGGAAAGCTTGAGATTTGTGATTGGTTTCATGTAGATTTTATGCAGCTGCAAATGATTATTTTAATTATTGCTTAAAGATAAAGATTCATGTTTAGAAATAATCAAATGTGTCACTTGCCCAGCACCAAAGAGTGGACTGACAAAATAAGCAACCAGCTAGGTCAACAAAGTCAAACATAGCAAACACGAGGAGTTGATAGAGACACAAAAAAAATAAGATTGACTAATAACGTATTTGACTTGTGGTTTTAGCCCTATTTGAAATGTAAAGTGTCATTTACAGGTAAATGTGCTCATGTTAACTGACTGACTAAATTGTCAAACATCAATAACAGTATATCAGTATGTCGCATTGGTACTGCCCCATTTATCTGTTCCTCTTTTCATTGTTTATTGTTCTCCTTTTGTATCTCGTCCTATTCGTCTCTCCTCCTTTGTCTTCCAGCTCGCCTGTCTTCCTCCTCTCTCATGCCTTGCAGGATGTCTTGAGAGAGCTTTTTGTGCATAAACAGGTTTCTATAATGAGTGCCAAATCAGGACAGGGACAAACAATAGGACTGTGTGACAGAGGGGCCGGGAGGTAAAGAGAGACTCTGCAGGAAGGACGCTAAGGGAAAAGGTTAAAGCTCTGGTGAGAGCAGGCATCAACTACACAGCGCCCTGCTGCTTTCTCCCTGTCCGTCATGTTCACAGAAAAACACAGCGTGAGGTCTCTGCCTTTGTGTGTGTGTGTGTGTGTGTGTGTGTGCGCATGTCTGAACGACTGTGTGGTATTCTGGTGCATCGGCAGGATAATTGGAGTGATTTGTATTACCTATGCTTCTGTCCTTCCAATTTGCATGAACATATGGAGGTAAATAAATTCATGTTCAAAATGGGCATGTTGGGATTTTAGGCCGTTTGGGTACAACTGTCACACTCAAAAAATGCAATGTGCATTTCATAAACATGCCATGATAAGAAAACACATTTAAAAGCCCTCCATGTATCCATCTGGATAAATTACCACAAGACTGACAAGAGTGTCTGGGGATGCCAAAATGTCACCATGATAGGAAAAATCTGCCATGAAGAAGGTGACGAGAATTCTCCGGGGGGGTGGGGGAGATGCTGACAGGACTGGTTGAATGGTGCATATGCAAAATAAAAAGATTTCCGTGTTGTAGGGTCAGGAAGGTCATCAAGCCGTGATTGTTGAATGTCAGATCGTCGGAATAAAATCAGGATCTTGTGATCGGCTACCTACAGTAGAGCAAATAACCTTTGAGGCATACTCTCCAATGACCTGATATATGGGGAAATCACATTTAACAGCAGTCATAGAGAATAAACCCTCGGAGTCCATAGCTCAACCTCTGATTATTCAGACATACATCTCAGCTTGCACTGTGGATAATCGAATTGATCCGCTCGTTCCCACCCACGAGTCCTTGCTGCAGTATATTTTCCTTATTAAGCACTCTGACCGTACTCTTGCAAGGTTTGTGCTGCAAAGAATGGACGTAGAGGTCCGAGACAGGATGTGAACTACAAACACAGATAGTGGAATTAATTTAATCAATTTTGAGAACATGATATGACTCTAATTTCCTACAGCCTTAAAGACATTATCTGCGGAAATGGCTTGGTCTCTACTGAAGGAAGTAGCACTGCACTGAGCCTGCTGTGACTCCATTTAATTTAAAGTTCTTCTTTATCAGGGCAAGCATCTCTGTAATCTGAGGCTGTTTCTTCTCTGATCCTCGATGCCAGACTGAGAATACACAAGCCAGACTGCTGGAGCCGTGAATCTGTGGTGTCCCGATGTCTGTGAAGTTTGCATTCACCACTACCCCCGCCATCACTTTATTATCCCCGCTTATTTCTTCTAAAGGTGACATTTGTCTAACTGTTCAATCCCTCTAACACGGAGCGCAGCAGTTTGGGACCTATTCAGCTTTATAGTCCCGCTTTACACTAGGTGTGCGCTGAATTTAGAATTCAGATAAGAAATGGCACGTCTTGGAACTGCCAGGCACTTAAACCCCCTTGCCATCCATTTAATTAAAAACAATACAATAAATTACAAGCAATGCTATCAAGAGGTGGAAGGGAGGGAGAAGAGGAAGTAACTGGAGGCAAGGTAAATTATGACCTTATGCCGGAAAACATTTTAAAGGGGGGATATCATGGTGTGTGCATAAATTTAAGAGTGCAAGTGCTGATGTGTCAATCATGCACCGTTCCCTGAATGCAACAGTGGAGGACTGAGAATCAGTATACATCCATATTTCATGGTATATTTCATGCTGTAAATACCACAAAAATGCAAATGTGTGCATGTATGATGAATGATCATTTTATATTTTTTTATATTCTTTTTGGGCTTTTTAGCCATTATGAAACAGTACAGCTGAACACCGACAGGAAAGGGGGGAGAGAGTGAGGGGGATGATACGCAGCAAAGGGCCGCAGCTCGGATTCGAACCCGGGCCGCTCTCCGCTGGGTGAGCCAGAGGTCTCCTCTAATTTTTAACATATGTGGTCTGGCAGAGTGGAATAATCCACAGTCTCTGACGTCTAGTGACCTTTCATTGATAGTATTATAAGATATGAGAAGAAGAATTACAGAATAATGTCAAAGATGCAGATGTAGTCTAATATGAGAGCAAAATCACCCCTGCAATGCCCAAAACAATAAAAAAACATATTTTTGACAATTTCTTATCAACACAGTGACGTGATCCACAATCATCACCAAAAACCCTTTATCACTGTTTGCAGCCACCGCATTTCACCACCGAAACAGACCGACAAACATCTGTTATAATCTGTAAACCAGCAGGCACATCAGGAGCTTTTGGGCTTATTCGCCTCATCCACTGTTAGACTAGTACTGTAGCTTCTTTACTGGAGAGACTTAGGCAGCGCTCCCAAATCCACCGTGTGATCGGTGCTCTGTGGTAATCCACCAAATATCACAAATACTGTATCAGCATGATTTCCAATAAACTCAGAAATAATACAACGTATCACAGAAGCTCTGTTCAAGCTCACATAATCAGTTCACATGAGGCTTTGAGGGCAAAATGAGTGAAAATGTGTGTGAAGTACAGTTTTTTCAAGTGTGACTGAAGGTGTATAAAGACTATTTGCTAGACTTAAGGGGCTATAACCCTGATGATGTCATACAGATGTTAGCCATTGTTGATCACAACACATTACGCAGTATTTTGCACACACAAGCACTGTAGCAACATGTCCACAATTAGAATCAGACTGATTTAGTGAGACACAAATAAGACAGAAGTGCTCATGAACAGTATATTACTACAGCTTTCACTATTGTTGATGAGCGGAGCAGCCATCTTGGATTATGAGGTCGGGGTTGATGAGGTTCTCCCAACTTTCCAATTCAGAAATCCGACTTTAGGGGGCGTTCCAGTTCACATTTCCAACTCGGAACTTGGAAATTCTGACTTCTAGGTTCAAATGTAATGCACCATGACAAAAGATGTTGCATTATGGGAATTGTAGGATCTAGCATTTTGGAGCTTAGTCCAAACTAGGGAATAAAAGTCGGGATATTTCGGCTCCAGTACCAATGCAAAATTTTTTTTGGAATCCTTGGTTTGTGGAACAACATGTTTTAACCATTTTTTAATAAAAAATATGCAAAAACTGCTAAATGCATTAGTGTTCAATAAAGAATGCAAAGTGCTTTATTTAACACGAACACACAATAAAAAACTGTCTAAAGTTAACTTTCCTGAACAAACCCAATAAATCAAACAAGCATTTCATGCCAACTTTTGCTACTTGATGCTACAGACACATTTAGCTCTGCACGAAGAATTATTGAGGTTCAATACTAAAAATAAGTAAAAGCAAGTAGAGAATCTTGACTGAGGTCAGTGTTCAGTGTGACAAAAGTGTGCGTGGGTGCGTGCTGAATGCGTGCGTGCGTGTGTGCGAATACAGAATCAGTGGGACCAGGAGAGTGATGGAGCGTTTACATGATTACATTAGTCTGTTATTTGTCTATCCTGACTGCCATCCTTGTGCAGTTTGTATGTGTGTGTGTGTGTGTGTGTGTGTGTGGCACAGGAGGGTGGGGGGGGGCGAACATGAGCAGCATACTGATGAGTTCCCAGCGTG
>JAOVVB010267672.1:0-18445 GCA_028570985.1 Heterobranchus longifilis | reverse complement strand
TTTTTATTGTCGATTAATCTGCCATAAGAATTATTTTCTCGAGTAATTGTTTGGTCTATAAAACATCAGAAAACAGTAAAAACATCCTAGAATCCAAAGTGACGTCATCAAATGTCTTGTTTTCTCAGAGAAACACCTAACATTAGGCCTGATTAAGTTTTAATTCTAACTGCAGACTAATAACAGCACATGTTGAAAACGTAATACCTGATTCATAGCTTCAACCAGAGTGATCGTCTTTCCAGTTCCAGGGGGCCCAAACACAAGATGAGGAGCGGGCTTTGATGATCCGGCTACGATGCGCTGGACCGCAGCATGTTGCTCCGGGTTGTTCTCCAGCTGACGGTTGAACATCCTGGAGAATAATGTGAGAATGGATCTTTACAACTTTGCATGTTGGTGAAAGACAAATTTACAAATATGGAGCTGAGGCTAAAAATAAGGTTGAATTAAGACGAGACACTACAGGTAAAAATATTGGTTTTTTTTCATGCACGGGTCAATTTTTAGATTTGGGGCAATTTTGCTTCCATCTTCTTTCAGACTTGTGGAAAGAAAACATTTATTTTACTACACTTCGTCTGTTTGAGTCTGTAGATTTCTCCTAAATCAAGTAAGCATCAGGTAATGAATCATTATCAGAAAACCTGCGATACAAAAAACAATTGTCTTAATGTGGGTAATCAACTGGGGAAGTTTCATGGTGAATTCTTTTTACCCTATTCACCTGTAGTGTCTTGCAAAATATATGGAATTTTAGGCTGTTTTCTCAAAATTATTTTTTCCTCAAACTCTGAGCCAGAAATCTCCACTTCAATAGGACTTACACACAACAAACATTCCAGTTTCATTCCTATCTATATTCTGAAGTCTTTAACTGAGGGGTTTGTTCATATGTCATTCATAGCCTGATTTATACATTTTATTCCAAAAAAACATGGTGAATTATTTTGTTATGGCTGTTGACAGTATTTTCTGATTTATGGAGTGATAAAAAGAGATTTTCAAAATCCCCTCTGTAGAAACCTTTGACTCTACTATGTCAACAAAATGACAAGAATTTTTAACCTGGCTTTATCCAATGTTCACATTTCTGTAGGGATGGGACAATAATGGATTTTATTGTGGATCATGATAAAAAACACAATAAGTTGATCGTGGTGAATTTCCATTATTGGGACAATCGTGAATATCACTACAGTGTCCTATCTGTGATGGAATAAAAATATGTTTCTTTAAAAAAAGTTTGAATATTTCAAGAAAAGAGTTGAAATGTTTTGAGAAAAAAAGTCATAATGTTTCAGAAAAAAAGTCACAACAAAGTAAAATGTAAGGTAAAGTGATTCCAGTGTATTTTAGTGCCATTTTAAGAGTTTTAAGCATATTTCGTTGATTATCGGGATAATATCGTGAATCACAATTATTTTCGTCCCATGCCTAAATTTCTGTTCTGGAAATGTATGCAACTTGGCATATATGTAGTAAGATAATGCCCCATTTGCATCTTTAAACATAAAATGATTGTCTTAATGCAAGTAGTCAACTGGGGAAGTTTCATGGTGATATCTATTAGTTAAAATGTTTCCCCTATTCACCTGTAGTGTCTCCGCTTAAGAAAAACATTCAAAATGTGTCGATGAAAAGCTCACTTTATATCTGTATGATAAGTCTGTTACAATCAGGTCTAAGCAGCAGATAAAAGTGAACTTTGTCTTGTGTACTCAGCCAACATAATACTCCATATTTTATCCACCTGAGGCAAGTTTATGGCATTAAAACAAACAACAGCCTGTTGATACGATACAGTGGATGAGTGTCCAGAGAGAACTGAGGTGAAGGCTGCTGAGCACACTCACTCACTCATTAGTTCATACACTCTTATCAGCACAGACAGACAGATTAACCACCTCTGCACTACAAGTGCATGAGATACAGCACTTTAAGATGTTAAGCTTTGTGTGTTTGTAGATGATTCTACATCTATGAGTATTTTTGGTGTTCTGTCTGCATGAACTGTGTGGACACCGGACCTGAGTTTAGGCATGGGGAGATGAGCCACTGCTGCACCAGACGGGAACAGCACCTCTTCGAGCTGATGTTTTACTGCCAAGTCCACCGCGCGATGCTGCAGCTTTAGTGAGTACCGGTTGATGGTAAACTCCACATCAAACTTCATATTGCTGAGAAAGATCTGCAACAACCTGAAACAGGTGGAAAAAGTGAGAAGAGTTCTTCATTCACTGTCTTGAGACATAAACTGGGTTTCAAACAGACAAGTATCGGTAGTCCAGCTACCTGTCTTACCTCTTTGAGAAGCCCAGCTTCACACTATCCAGCTCCACTCTGTGGACATATCCGCAGTACTGAATGATCGGCTCGTACTGGTCTCCAGATTTGGACACCTTCAGACAATCTCCTCGTAGTACAGACGGCCGATTCTCAGCAACACCAGGGACCTGTTGGAAAATATCAATGTTGGCCTTCTTTCTGCTCTGCGTTTTTATTCATTTCACACACTGAGCTTACTAGTAGATCAGCAAGTTTTCACAAACAACAAAATACAGAAATATTTAGAGTTGTTCACCAGTATTGGAAATGCCTCAGATACAGCCTAAAATGCTGGATTGGGTATTGGTGAGTATGCAAGTCTATGCACCAATCTGATACCATGTTATCATATCATTTATCAGCTCATTTACGCTACATAGGAACAACAACATGTGTCACTCGCTACCTGATCTGTACATCCTGCCCCTATCAGGACTGAACTACTGCAACTCTCAACAGAGATGAGAAAGAAACTCCAGAAAAAATGATGGCTGCGTCTGAAATCGAAAATGGAAGTAGCTAACGAGTGACTCATCTCTGTTTAGAGTTGCAAATGCACTTATTCCTAGAGTTATTTATTTAAATTATTTTTCAGTTTTTACTTTTTTTTGGTATCAGATTGGAACTCGGTATGGGCCAAGTTCAGGAAAAAATGGTGTTGGAACATCTCTAAAAATAATAATCATACAAAGGAAGCTGAGAGAAAAGATAGATCAATAAAACACATTTTCTAGACTCACAAAATATCATCTTTTCGTTGCTGCTATTTAAATGTACTGTGAGAATTCCTTACTCTGAGTGTGAGCAGTTTTTTGTTGCTTTGGTCTTGAGTCATGGTTTGGTTTTTGAGGTCGTAATTCCTGATGTCCACCTCCATCTGTATCTCTTCCAGGTGTAGCAGGAGGTGAAATCGCGGAGCGTACGTCTTCATCTTTAAGGCAGAGTTGAGAGGACCCCTGGACATACGGTACAAACACAAATATTGTAATGATGAGGGAGTTAAGCCCAGAAAAAAAACAGGGTTAGCTGTAAATAATTTGGTCGTTCTCTCACTTCACTGATGCCAGTTTCTGCCTGGTAGCTGCAGAGTAGTACTCAGAGTCCTCCATCCTTTGTTGAGCCAGTTTCTTTAGGATATCAGAGGAATAATAGTTTGCTAATTTCATCTTTAGAGGCTGTCTGGCAGAACTGCAGAGAACAAAACACAAGCACATCATACATGATTAAAACACAATTTCAGTAACTGTTCTGGGTCCATTTATTGATCAATTTCAATTATAACTGAGGAAAATTGCTTCAACCAGCTCCCAAATCAAATATTTGTGCGTAAATCTGTAATAATGAATTTCCTGCTGCTGGGGAAAAGCTCTATACTCATTATATTTGGAGATAGTAATACAGTGTGCTGTATTTATTGAATTTTTTATTTTTATTTTTTTTTGATAGGGATGATGGAATTTAACTGTTCCAGTACAGAGCACAAAACTGATGTGCTGCACGAAGAATTTATAGCAATCGCTAATTTTCAACTCTTGTCATTACAATCATTAAAATATACAGCTTTCAGTATCATAAAACCACAATGCACTATAAATATGGAAATGCAATAAAATATACATCACCCAATACACAATTCACAGTACAATTAGCTCAAGATGTTGAAAGATGTTATCGGTTAAACTGTCTGAAAGTGTCTGTACAACAGACACTTTCAGACCAGCCTGATTTTAGCACCGCACTCGTATAACACTGTAGGACTCACAATGAGCAGTTAAAAAGTATTAAAATCGATATCGTAGAAGATATAATCTTTTTTATTCCACACATTCCTGGTGCCTCCATCACCCACAATTCGACCTTCGTCAGTTCGTTTTGGGAATTTTATTTTCAATTAGGATTTTGGCTTATAATGATTATGAAAACAAGATAATCGAGAAAACGCTTATTGTGCCGCATTCTGTTTCACAATGTTGCTCTTGTTTTGTCTTGTGTAATAAATCCAGCGCACCACGTTTCTTTACAGCAGTGCACTTTCACCTGTTTTCGCTGAGTTACTGACTGGAATATGTTGAACATAGTTTACCAAAATGTTGAATATGCTTAGAAGTTTTCACAGGTTGTGGCAGTGCACTCCAACATATTTCATCTCATTTATTTTTAATTATTATTTTAAATGTATTTATTCTTGTATATTATTTATTTATCTCTTCAATAAATGCATGATGTTTCCAAAGTCAATGAGTAATTGTGTTCAACAACCGTGATGTCAATATTGATCAAAATAATCATGATTATGATATTTGTCATAATCAAGCAGCCCTACTGCAGAGGTCTGGTAAACTCACTTCTACCCGCAGATGTTTTTCATTTTCAAACTTGCAGTCTTCTCATTTTTCAGACTTCACACAGCTCTCTCTGGAGCCACAAAGACTTATGTTGCAGTACTCTCCAAGATGTGTAAATTCTCAGAAAATCAGTTTTTAATAACTTGCCTCTCAGGAGGTACTCCCTCCACGATCACGGTGTTGACGCGCTTGTGTGTGACCACCTGCAATCGTTTGTAAGGAGCCACGGGCCCGAGCTCCACAGCCAGTGGGGTCCTGGCTACTGCTTCCATCTCCCTCACAATGCAAAAGGGCACAGCTCCCTGCAGATCCGGGCAGAACTCAAAGTACATCGTGGCAGGGAAATACCCGTAGTGGTTCAGCGTGTACCGGACCACAACCTCATAGCTTTCTCCTGTGAAAGACAGAAAGAGGCCGAGGAGCAGCGGTGAGCGTTAATCACCTCTCTTCGGTGTTTTCTGTGAATGAAAACAGGAGTGTTGGCAGTCTCACCAGGACAGAGGAACAGCGGACAAACTCTCGTCACTCTCCTCTCATCCTCCAGAGTGAAACAGCGGATCTTGTGCAGGGCGGTGTAGTACGTGAAGTGGACGCAGTGTGTGCCCTTGTTCGCGATGTGGAACCTGAGGATGAACAACTCCTTCAGACGATCCACGGTGAAGTGAACCTTTCCGCCGCTCGCCGCGGGGTCTGAGGTGATCTCAATGCCGCCCTTGTCAGCTGTCAACTGCTTCCTGTGAGAGAGAGAGGCTGCAGAGGTTACAACTGTAAGGTGTGTAACTGTAAGATGGTGTAAAAATACTGCAGAGTGAGTGCATCTTGTAACTTTGCCAGTGTGATTCTGGCTGTGGACCTACGCATGTTAACACTTCCATCTCCCACTCCCCCGTCTCTTTATCTCCCTTGTTTGTTGTCTCTGTAGACTGTCTGATATCAGATTAATGCAACATTGACATACAAAGAATGAACATTTCAAATATCATATTTTTCTTAGTGAAAAAAGACATAATTGAGTAGAGAATTCCATCTGGATCCCATTATTTGTTTTCAAGGTTTCTTAATCATAATCTGCTGAGCTTTTTAAAGACTATTTGATAGCCATCAGTAGAGATATGACAGGAAATGAGGGAAGAGAGAGGGGGAATGACATGCTACAAAAGGTCCCTGGCAGGATGTAAACTGGGGACACAGTTCATGTTTTTCTAAACCCCTAATCCACCAAGACCCCCCTCGACAGGTCACCAGTCTCCTGCATGTGTTTGAGGAAATCCACACAGGCATGTAGGAGACATACAAACTCTACAGAGAAAGGCCCCGGCTAACCGGCAGGTTTGAACTCAGAAACTTCTTGCAACAATGTTAACCACTGCACCACCATGCTGATCCTTACCATAAACACTGCGGGCCCTATTCAAACTGCGGGCCCTAGAGCGCAGAGTCTAATGTGTACGGCGCAAGTGCATTTAGTCTAACTATCTAGCCTTGCTAGTTAAACGGTGCATAATCTGGGTACAAAGTAAGACACAAGGAGCAAAGGGGGTTGCATTTAGTCCCTGAATTAATCATAGGTGTTTCGGGCATAACATGAATTCAGCCAATCATCTCCCATTCCCTTTAAAGAGGTAGTGCACACTTAAAGGATTGTTTTGAGCTGTAAACTAAATTATATGACTGCACTGCAATGACACAATGCTGGTGTTAATATTGACATTCTCAACAAGTTCATAAAAATCTGCATTTCATGGGTTGAAAATGGCTAAACATGTCAGTGGGCGGAGTTAGGCTCAGAACAGGGGGTGAAGTTACACTTTAACAGCCAGGTGGACCTGCTCCTGCAGCACATTGCTTTTTAAACAGCCATAAGATACCCTGCATGTGAAAAAAGTCCAAATGATTACCTCCCTGTCATGAACATCACACATATCCACCCTGATAAAGAAAGCTCAACAACGGCGGTACTTCTTAAGAAAACTAAAGAAACTTGATTAAAACCGCTCAGATCATCACTGCTGCCCGTGTGCATCAGTGATACTGGTGAGGAGAGGTGTCTCTGCAGAGCCCAAAGGATACTAAAAGATCAAACCCACCCCAGCTGTCAGACAAGTGATGCATATCTGCTGCACTACCAGAGCAGACTACAGAGCAGCTTCTTTACTCAGGCTGTTAGACTCCTTATTTAGTTTACATGGAACTACTCTGCTATGTTGGTCTTCTTATGCAATTCACATACTGTAAACTTATTTTGTGGATACTTAACTGTATATTTTCCTTGGAAATATCATTTTGTTTCCTTTTTTCTTCCTTTGGTGCTAATTTTATAGACTTTGTTCTATTGTACTGCCTATTTTATTATATTCTAATTTAAAATATTAAAAGTATTTGTCCATATTTTCTGTGTGTGTGGAGGGGACTACAACTGCATTTCATTGTGCACTCCTGTGTTGCATAATGACAATAAAGCTGAACCTTGAACTTGACCTTAAAAAGCCACCAGCATGATGAGTGAGCTCCTCACACACCTCGTGGACTCTTCACCCTCAGCTGGTGCAGGTTCTTCCTTGTTGCAGTCAGGCTCAACACCCTGTTTCCTCCCAACACTCACCTTAACTGACCCTATGGTTGCATGTTATAAACTTAATGCATGGATGGATTACTGAACAGGCCTACTGGGCACAGGCTCAGGGGCCCATTGGGTCAGGGGCCCTGACTCACAAAATGTTATCAAAAAATGATCATGAGATGCTAAATGACCACAAACACACACAAAACGACTACAAATGACCCAACATGACTACAAAGACATGCAAAACGACCACAAAGAGTTGCTAAATGACTGAAAATTACAGAATAAAGATTTAAAAATGTACACGTAACAACTGCAGACTACCCAGAATGACCACAAAGACACACAAAATGACTAAAAATAGATGCAAAACAATCACAGCGATACAAAACAACCACAAAATGACTACGAGGGGAAAAATGACTAAAAATAGAAGAAAAATGACCACAAATAGAAACACAAAAAAAACACATAGAAATGTAAAAACTTAGATGTAAAAATGGATGTAAAATTACTAGAGATGTCTACAAAGATGTCTTACAAAGACATGCAAAACAACCGCAAAATGACCACAGAGACACAAATGACAAAAAAAGATGCAGAATGACTATAAAGACACTCAAAATCACTAAAAGTAGACTCTTTGGGTGTGTTGATGAGTCAGATTTTATGTTGCTGCATTATGACAGGCTGACAATAAAAATCGACTTTACTTGACCCAACAAAATGTCTCACTTGATATTAAAAAAATAATAATGTTCTGTCAACACACAAGTTTGTGAAACATTTTACAGCATTATACGGAATACAGGCTGAAACAAACCTACCTGTTCACCTTTAACTTGTGAAGGATTTCCGTAGCCAGCTTTTTCTTGGGGGTCAGCACGGGGTTCACGGGGGTCGAGGGGGCAGGGGAGGGTGGAGGTGTCCCAGCCGTCTTCTGAGGGCTAGCGCTGGGACTGTGTGGCGTCTGAGGGGCCCGGGGCCTCCTCCATTGGTCACAATACACTCGAACCTACAGGAGGGGTTAAAAATAACATGACGCTTCCTCATTTTGTTTCTGTATTTTCACAAAACATGTCCAGTCATGTTCCCTCTCGCAGCAGAACTGGAAAAATGACAGCTCATCTTACCTGAGGTTTGACATTTATGTAGATTTCTCCCCGTTTTATGTGGGCTTTGTTGAACATCAGCAGGGCATGGAGAACACTGGAGAAGCTAGGGTCTTTTATTCCTTTTCTGTGAACATAAACATACAGAGAGGGAGTGGAATTATACACCGTGTGATGGTTTAACTAGTTTTGAATTAACTGGTGATATGAACATTTGCATGAGGCTGGGTTTGCGATGAACGAGTACTAGGGAATGACTGCCCTGTACTACATCTGCAGGCACAAGAGAAGTCTTAGCACCTTGCTAAAGTTGTGCAGAAGAAGCTAACAAAGTATTTGAGAAGTTTCATTCCAGCCATTTTGGTGGAGACTGTGTGGTGGATTTGCACCCAGAATCTGACAAACATTATCATACAATTTTAAGAAATAATATGTATATTATATAATGTCCAATGACTGTCCAAAGACTGACTTTGTCTGAGGTAAACAGCTCAATAAAATGTTTCAAATTATTATTTTTTTCCATTTCCTGAAAATGAAAGGTATTGGACATGGTTTTTACCCAACAGCAGGGTTGTTAATTATCACCAGCCACCAGCTGGTAAAATATGCAAGAGGCTGCTAGATTTGCTTCACTCACCAGCCAAAAAAAAACACTCAAATTTCTAAAACTGCCTGACAGCGAAGAATTATGAGATAGTAACTCATAATTCCGAGATAAGGTGTGTATTTTTTTCTTTTGTGAATGCAATACACTTCTGTACTTCTGTACTTCTGTTTCGTATGTGTCCCCCCATGTTGAACGAAACATACGCCACTCCAGCATCTGGAGTTTTTTTTTGTTTTTTAATTATATTTTCGTAATGAAAACGGCTAATATACCCATGCATTTCGGTCGAGACCAAAATGCATGTCCCTGCAAACCGTTCCTATCGCAAGGTTTCAAAAAGACACCGACAAATGAATGTGATAAAGGCGAAAAAAATCAAAATGTTTATGTCCTAGTAGTGGGTCCTCAAAGGCCACGCCCACGGCAAGTCTGTTAGCGCGCGCGAGTATCACCTGTGCATCCGAACACCGACCAAACAAATGCATGACACGCGCTTGTTTTTGCAGCTTACCTGCCCTTAAATTCAGAGTTGTAGATGTCCCGAAGATCATTTTTACTGGTGTTGGATATTCTGTCTCCCAGAAACTGAATGAAGTCCAGTCCAGACTCAAGCGAGTCTTTGAGCGACATGTCGAGCCTCTGCTGCTGACTATCGCTATCAACTGAATCAAATGAGGAAGTTAATCAGCTGGTCAACTTCTTCTTCTTCTTCTCTCGGGTTGTTGTTGTTCTTCTTCTTGTTGTGGAATTCCGGCAGTGTAGACGCTACGAGGCGTGTTACTGCCCTCCGCAGGACAGAGTTTAACTAACACTCACACTTCATATTTTCTTATATATCCCTGCATCCTGCAGGAACTGTAAGACTGCTTTTGTGATCAGCTGGTGGTTCTCACTTTGGCCAAAAAAGATTTAATTGAAAATGACAAAACTCCTAAATCTGATAATCTCTTATTTAAAAAATGTCCTTTCTGGCTTGTATTTGCTACATTCCAGGAAAACATGATTGACTATTTCTATACCTCCACTCACATAATCCAGTAGGATGTTTTCCTACAATGTGCAAGCACTGATTTAGCCCACAGTGTCCGAGCCTCAGCCTACACATTTTAACAGAATCTCTTCGGGTTCCTGGACAATAACATGCTTTTTAAATTGGAGGTTGAATAGAAAAATGTCTTTCTTTAGTCTCATTTTCCCATAATCCCTGCCATTCTCTTTCAACACTCTCCTTGATTTTTCCTCTAAGTTCCTCTCTTCCCAGGGATATGTTTACATCTATTTTTCCTTTATTTAAGGCTGCCTTTGCTATAAAATCGCTATAATTTCATTCCCCTCAACTCCAGCATGCCCAGGCACCCAACTCTCGGGTTATTGGCGGATCGCATACCGCCGCCTACTGTTCAAGAGTAACCCCCTTCAAACTCCCAGAACCCAGAAGAAAAAAGAAAAACTCTATACATAATGTAAAACACAAATGGTCACCATTGCTTGAAGATCATATTATTTATTTCATGAATAATAAATGTACTTACAGTTTGTATAAAAAATATAGCAAAAGCTAAAGGCAAACAGCTGGCAGGAGGGCACCAATACTTTATCAGTCCAGAGGTGTATAGAGGGATTATCACCGAAAATGTCTCTCAACAACAAAGAGAAGTGAAAGAACGTCAAGAGGAAAGACAAAATATGGTCAGTGAATGGGAAAAGAAATTACGCTTTGGCTACAACCCTGCGTCCAGAGGGATGCATATAAACAGATTCAGACAAAAACTGTATAATTTGGTGCTGTCAAGTGTCTCCCAGTTATCAGATTGCATACAGTATTTACCCTCTGTTAATAAAAAACTATAGGAAGCTCTTAAAGAATATCAGTTATGTTATATATAGAGTGTAAATTAGTTGCTACACGAAAGTCGAGGGGTTATGGGAGGATGTGTCTCCATTTGGAAGCACTGAGGGATCAGAAACCATTT
Source organism: Heterobranchus longifilis (assembly GCA_028570985.1). Lineage (NCBI taxonomy): Eukaryota > Metazoa > Chordata > Actinopteri > Siluriformes > Clariidae > Heterobranchus > Heterobranchus longifilis. The sequence continues at coordinate 7,514 of JAOVVB010267672.1, read as the reverse complement.
AACGTGACTGAGAATTTGTATAGCAGGGCATGACCCAAGCTTTCACAGTGTTACTAAAAGGCATTATTTGTTCAAAAATAATATATGTTTGCAAATGAGCGACAGTTGCGTCACTCAGTGTCACTGTAAAATGAAGGCATCCCCTCGTAGTGCATAATGGAAGCTGTCATTCTCTGTAAAAACCCCAAACAAATGTCTCTTTAAGAAGGACATACAGTACGTTACGTTGAGTCACACATGTTTGCGCGAGCATCGGCTTCTCGCCAATTTGTTTATCGTATACCAAACAGCCTCTGTCCGCTAAAAATTCTGCATCTCCTTGCCAATCTTGTAGCTGAGGATCTTGTTCCAGTCGATCTTGGTGCGGGTGATGGGAAGCTGTCTGCGTAAGGCTTTGAACGTGGTGTCCGACATGGTCTGATAGTTCTCACTGATGGCCACCTGAAAGACAACAGAGATGAGTACGTCAGTCACGCTTTCTGGTAGGGCTGGACGATTAATCACATTTTATTCTCAATTACGATTTCGGCTTCCAAAGTTTATGAAAACAACACAATCGAGATAAAAACGATTATTGTACTGGCTGACTGACTGGATATTGAATATTCGTAAATAGCCACTCCGAGCGCCAGAGCGCTCAAACTGGACTGTAAATTCGGAGCGCTGTTGGAATGTACCGGTTATTCAGAGCAACACACTCTCTGAGCGACAGAGCGTACTCTGGACACGCTGTCTGAGGAGCAGCAGTGTGTGTTTTTAACTAAACCGTTTGTTAATTCATTCAGAAACAGAACGCTGTTTCTTCAAACAGAAATGCTCTCATTTAAGTGTCGAGCAGCAGATTGAATTTACAAACACACCCACAGTTTACTAAAATGTGGATTATGTTTAGGAGTTTTCAGTATATTGTGAAAGTACACACAATATATTTGATCAAATGTATTTTTTATTTTTAGAATACTTATTTAAATGTATATATGTATATTTTTATTTATTTATTATTTATCTAATTGTATTCACATTTATTTTTTGTTTGTTTTTCAGTTGAATTTGAACTTTTTTTTTAAAGTTCAATAAATGCATGAGTGCAAAGTCAAAGTAATTTTAGTAATTAAAGATTCTGGGAATGATTCAAATTGATTTTTGTTTCTTTTGGGATGTTTTGTGGTATTGTTTGAAAAGGATCTGGCTCACAAGTATCTGTCATGTCTTGTGTAGTATGCAACAATAACAACTTTTCATTCACACATGGGGGCAACTCTTAACTCCCACTTACCTGGTAATCATTCTCTGCATCCTCAATAATTTTCACAAGCTCTTTTGCAGTCTGGCTCTCATTCTGCCAAAACATACATGTGTGGATTAATTAAACAGCGTAAACACATCAACATAAATCAAATATGAAATATTCCAATAACTCCATTCAATTATGTTCTACTTGTTTCTGGATTATCAATGCCACTTAGCTTTGTCTGAAACAAGAATCTTCAAGCTTTCCTATATAACACTCCAGAGTTTAAAATTTTAAAAATATATATTAATAAGTTAAAATGCTTACAGAGACAGTCAGTGCTTCCTGTACATCTTTATGGCTGACCAGTTGCACATTTCCGTCCTCATAATAATGTACCTGGAAATAAAGACAGCGGAGATGCACACAACAACAATGAAACAAACTTCACAGCCAAAGTCGTATTACACCTGTTAATTCCTCAACATACCTGTATTTTCAACACTCCAACCACTTGTGCTGTAGATTGCGAGACACTGAACTTCCATTCAGACCGGCAACGACCGTTCCTGGAAACAGAAAAAATAAGAAAACTGATCCCAAACACTCCTAACCCAGCAACACATCACTGCCTTCACGCTGCACCAACATTACTGTCTAAGTGAATTTGATTAGGAAGTTTAAAATGAAATCATTATCCTCTGTCACCTTACCAGAAGTTTTTAGGCTCAAAATGATGACCCTCGATACAAACGATAATGGTCTGCTGTCCATCGATCGTTTTCCCATAAACCTGCAGCAGATCAAACAGGATGAGTGGCTGATTCATTGCGTGTGATGCTGAACATGGTGGTGCGAGAGAGCTGTCTTACGGTGCAAACTCCAGTGGGGTAGTGCTCCTTGACGTAGGCTCTGAGGGCAGAATCACAGGCGTCTCTCCATGGCCTGAGGGCTGCCTCGCCCTCATGGGGCTGGGGGTCGCTCGCTTCCTTTCTCAGGTGATCAAACTTGAAGGAGATCTTGTTGTGAGGGTCAAAGAAGCGGCCATTACCCAGGTCTCCATGCTCCGTTATCAGGACCTGCAGGGGACACAGAGACCTGCCGTTTACTCAGACCTGTTTACTCAGGCGCAGAATAATGACGACATTTCAGCAAATTATCTATATATATATATATATATATATTTATTTATTTTTTTGAAAGAAAAAGCTTGCCTGATCTTCATATCCATCAATTTTGGCAAGGGTGAACTGATCCATGTTGTACTGGGCAAAGGCACTGTATATATATAAAAAAGAATATTCAATTAAATTCAAAACACTTTATTTGTCCCCAGCGGGCAATTTCCAGAGGCATGTAGAGTAGTACAGTAACACAAATTCATACAACATCGGAAAAACTTAAAAACTATGTGCAAATGCAAGGATACGCTGTACACTATGACACTGTATAAAACTTAAATGCAAAAATAAGCTGTACACATTATGATAATATTGAAAATGAAATGAATGAGAATATTAGTCCAAATGATAATAAATAAACTGTACACATTATGCTAATAATGATATGAGAATATTGGTGCAGAAATGTGCTGTAGCCTAGACATGATAATACTGAAAATGGTATGAATTATAGTGCAAAAAATAAACTGTACACATTATGAGAATGATATGAGAATGATCATCCTATAGAGCAACAAAAGTATAATGCAGTATACACAGTAAGTTGCATCATGTACATTGAGAATATCATTATTTTACTACATTAAAAAAAAAGATGAAACTTACTGAGCCGCGCCCTCTCTGAGAAGATTATCATCATTGAGCAGTATTCGCACATCTGAAAAGAAGAAGGAACATGAGAAAAACATGAACAAATTGTTTCCATACACATTCAAATGCTGGTAGATGTCGACCACAAATTAAGCTCACCATTGAAGACTTCATTGAACTCCCCTGGAGGAGCGTGCACCACAAAATTAGCTGCAATACGGATCTAGAAATAAATAAAATATCTTGTCATAAAACGTAAAACTAGTAAGAGGCAGCTCACATTATCACCAAGTACAGTGTGCAACTTATTGGTTCAGTTCCCTTCTTGTTAAAAGAAACTGGTACAGCAGAATACCAGCCGTTTCCTTTAGGGGTGGGACAATAATCAATTTTATCGTGGTGGTTCGCGATAAAAAACATTAATTTTAATTTCCATTATCGGGATCATCGTGAATATCCGCATTAATTTACTGCCGTTTACTCCAGTGTCCTATCTGTGATGCAATGAAAATATCTGTTTCTTAAGTCGTAAGGGTTTCGAGAAAAAACATTGCAATGTTTTGAGAAAAAAGTTGTAATGTTTCGAGAAAAAAGTCATGTCACGAGAAAAAAGTCATAATGTTTCAAGAAAAAAGTCACAATTGTATGAGAAAAAAGTTGTAGCATAAGCTAATGTTTCAAGTAAAAACTCCCAACAAAGCAAAATGTAAGGCAAAGTGCTTCCAGTGTGTTTTAGTGCCGTTTTAAGAGTTTTAAGCATATTGGGGTAATATCGCGAATCGCAATTATTTTGGCCAGGATAATCACGACATGAAATTTTCATATCGTCCCATGCCTAGTCCCTTTAATCACTAGCCAAATCTGCTGTAAGTTTTTGTATTCTCTGAGATCTACTGTAGCAGGTGGTGTATATGAGAAATGAAAAACCTGCAAGTAGCCACTAGAGTGAAGCAGAGAGCAGACAGCTAACTTTCTTGGCCGCGGGCTTGTTAGCTCTATTTCAGCCACTCCTTAGATGGAAAAAGGGGTATGCCGCCCAAGGGCTTTTCTTAGCAGCCAGTATGCAAGTGTAAGCATGTGGTGTCAAAGCCAGGTACTTGTGCTCTCATAAGGTTATACTCAGTAAGGACTGTTAATTTCTATGGTTAAAACACAATCAGGCAGCACATAGAAAGCTGTAAGCAATGTTTACTGAGAAGTTGGAATAACCCCTCATTCTTGTTTTATTTGTGACTTTCACACAACTTTAACCAGTCCTGCACCGTAATGTCACTGCCACATTATAGTGTGGCTGTGCCCGTCTGTCATGCAGACCAGACAGGGTTATTTAGCCTCCGGGCTGTAGCTGGCAGTGACCTACAAATGGGCTGTCCAGCTGAAAGGGCAGAGGGGCATAACAATGAGTAACCTAGTTTTACTAAGCTCCTGAATAGTCGCTCCATTCAGAGCCCAGCAGCGAGCACTCCCAGGCTCACGCTCTGATTCACCATGCACTTCAACTGTGAGCTGTCTGATAAAGATACTATCAGATATCTAGTAAATGTGGAATTTCAATCATTTCATTACACTGACTTGGTTACATTTATTTCAAAGGTTCTCTGTAGTAATGCTGGGAGGTGTACGCCCCTGTATGTCACATCATCAGCTTTAGGAATGCAAAGCATTATTTTACAACATGTAGCAGCATGAGGCAGGGGGAGCAACACCAGTCACTGCAAGTCCAGATAACACTGCAGGAACACTGCGTCTGCCCCAAGAATCTACTGCAAAAAGTTACAGGCATACAAGCTAAATACAAAATAGCTGCAAAGTCGACTATCATGAGCGACTAACTTCAACTTCTGAATGTTATCAAGACAAATACAAGCAGCTACATTAATGTATAGTAAACTGGGTGTGGGTGGTGTTAAGCTGTCGATGCACTGTCATTACTGTAAATGCAGGAAGTAGCTCGACTTCCTTCCATTTAGCATTAGCTTATGATTTCTAAATCAGACATCAAGCTCGGCAGTACGCATATATCATGTTTAATCAAACAGGGCCAGACTCACATAAGTTAGCTAAATATGATGTATTTGTGCACAAGAAAAACATTCAAGGTACAACTCTGAACTGTCAAATACAACCTTAGTTTAGCTAGCTCCACCAGCAGACACCTTATACGGCCCGTTTAGCAACTCATGTCACATAGTAAGTGTTTCATAAGCACTGCTATTTTTCAGGACAAATGTTAAACAGAATAGAATAATCACAGTATGAATTTATAAAGTAATACCTTCTCTTCATCGCTGAGCTCTTCGAAATCTGCCATCTTGGCTCAATGAAGTGTTAACAAAGCGACTGTCTGTGTTGCCAGGTATGTGTGACTCCTCCCAGCACAACCACAAGCCCAACCAGGGAAACTGTCCTGCGGTGCCCATGTTCTCCTGAATATACAGCACATAGAATACACAACATAGAAACGAATTAGATTAATAAATGTTCGACGAAGGACGAAAAAAATAAAATTGTAGTTTCAATATGTATTTATTGTTTCCCCAAAATAATGGATTCTCATATAGTTTTTAAATGACGTGTTACATAATAACATAATGATGAATAAGTGTTGGGAGGGTTACTTTTAAAACATATGCCACTACAGATTACTAAATGCATGCCCTAAAATGTCATTTGTAACATGACTCAAATTAAGTAAATACTTTGGATTACTTTTGGAATACTTTAAAATGGTCTTTCTGAGCTCATGTCTCTTATATTTCCAAAAACATTCCTGATAGTGTCTCCTGGCTGTCTCTCCCGTCACATTGTCATGTGACAGGTGCACTATGCATGCACAAATTGTTGCACTTAAAAAAAAAGCGTTCATGTGAAATGCCTCATGAATTTTAGAGCAAATAAAACAAAAACAAACTAGAAGGGCACTCTGCAAGCGCTCCACCAAGGCCATGCCCCATCTCATAATGTTAACGAAAGTGACAAATAATGTGTGTATCCGCTAGGTGATTCGCTCCAAAATGTAAATCGGACCTGTAATTTCTCCATAATCCATCTGACAAACAAACAAACAAACAAACCAAAAACATAACTTCCCTGGTGGAGGTAATAAAGTAAGCCCTTCAAGTAATCTATTTTTAAAGACAGTAACTATATTTGGAATACCACCAATTTAAACTCTAACTGAATACAGTTACTCATACTTTGGATTTTGAATACGTACCCCCCCAACCCAATATATACAGTATATCATTTTCACATACAAACTGAAGCTGATCATTTCCCAACCTGGCAACCCTGGTGCGTTCAAGTCATGTGGGACCATCAGTGTGGGATGGATGGGACACACGGGAAAGATGTCGATGTTTAGTTTACTACGACTTGCGAGTGTTCACAATTCAAGACATTAGATTAACTTTAGAATTGGTCGTGTGAGTGTTAAAAATACGTAATATTATTGATAATATAGCGCTGTATATCCCTTACATTCGGGTGTAATTACCTTGTATGACGGAGTCAGCCGTGAACTGGGCCACACACTGGGTTGATATGAATATAAGCACATTTATAAATGTGCGATTTTCGCAGTTGTAGACTAATTACGACATGGATGTTCACATGAACGCTATTTGCACGATGAAACTCTTAATTACGAGAACTCCGAAATGAATTGAACGTGACATCAGCCCAGAGAGAGAGGAGAAGTTTTGGATGCTCAGCGCTTGGCTTTTTATTTTGCATTTAATAACAAAGATGTATTGAAGTGACACAATCATATGTTACAGGCCTGAGAATAAAGATAAAGAAACAAGACAAGACTGAAAATAAAGAAAAGTGGCGGGGATAAATAATTAATATGAATCACTATAACACTTTACAAACCCCTTAAATGTTATTGTATACAAGGGAATCCACTCATGATATGCATTATATAGAAGTGACGGGAAGACAATGGTACAGTGGGCTCATTCATCTTTAAATCTGCAGGTCACTCACTGGGCAAAAGCTGCTCCTACGACCTTTTGCTTTTATCTCACTGAGCCTTTCCATTGGAATAAACACACATTTCACAATACCATTGAGGTTGAGGTCATCCAATCAAATAGATTGTTTTTTTCTAAGAACCCAACACCCAGCATTGAGCATAAATGCCCCTGTGTTGTGATGCCGTAGATATAGTTACTAGAGTCATTTATGCAAGGCACAAATGGCTCAATAGTTGCAAAATCTGTCTGCCTGCCAGCATAAGTCACTACAAGTTTGACATGTGATTCTGCATTGGTTGAGGAGATAATAGGCTACTCCAACAGAGACACAATTCCCTCAACTACTTTATACTGTGGGAAAAGTGATGTCAAAGTATGCATTGTGCAAGTTTTAAACAATTACGCATTTATTTATTTTTTGCCTTAAAATAAATTGTGTCCAGTAAATCTTTTTTTGTGTGTGTACGGCGAATACTGTAAGCATAGGCCCCATGTGTGCTAGTTACTGCTCATATTTGCATAAATACTGAT
>JAOVVB010267644.1:0-18449 GCA_028570985.1 Heterobranchus longifilis | reverse complement strand
ACACACACACACACACACACACACACACACACACACACACACACACACACACACACACACACACACACCCCACACACGCAGGCTGACACGTTACTAACACGCGCCATGGTCACTCACCGTTGCCAGAGATAGAAAGTATTGGAACCGAGGAGGACACCTCTGCTGACAGAGCCCATTAGTAACTACTTACTTACTGTTGCACATTAATCAATCAGGGGGGATTGAAACACCACTGTGTGTGTCATCGATTTTCATTTGACTAAAAACTACAAAATCATACCATTCTGATTTCCAAATAAATTCTTCTACTGTCCACTCTTCAGCTGTCACCATGTGGACCTGTTTACCTGTTTACTAATAATCACAGTAAAAATGCTTACAGGTAATTTAAACAAACTGATGAGAATAAACTGGCTCAGTGAACTCTTCTATTTAAAAAGGGGCTCGACTACAAATTCCATAACTCAATCAATTTATATTGTTAATGCTTAATTCTCTTACCCATTACTTTTTATTTTCTAAAAAAGGTTTTATTTTTCTGCATATGATCACCTACTTGAGAGATATCACTTAAAGAAATGTAAGAATATTTGAGATATAATGTGTGTTTTATATTTTTAGCTTGTAGTGTTCTTGTTTTACCCTCTATACAAATAAAATGTATTATTATTATTATTATTATTTTGCAGCAGAGGTCTGCTGAGATCTGCCAGATGACACAAAGCGTGTCATTTGGAGTCCTCCCACACTGAGATGACAGAGAGCGGGTTTAAAATCTGCAATGCATCCCTTTAAATCAAGATGTTTTCCTGGAAAGACGCAACACTCGAGTCCACATTTGGTAATTCATGTGGACACACTATCAATTGCGATGCATCAGGAGGCATTTTTCAATGAGTATATAAGAATTCAAGCCTATTCCTAACCTTTAAAATATGACGGTTAAAATCAAGCATTTTCCAAACTTTCCAAACTTCGTACGAACCCTGAACATCAGTGTAACAGACCTTAGACTCTGCCCACTCTATTGAGTTCTCTGAAGATGTAAACAGTGTAACGAGCTGACAATTCTGTCTGATATCAGGCTAACAAGAATCTACTGTGGGTCATCACAACCAGAGCAATCGGCTGCTCGTGTCCAGACCAATGTGTCTGTTTGAGGAAACTCTTATGTCTGTTTAAAACCATCTTTCTTGCATTCAAGGTTCCTACACATTTTCCATTTTAAAATTCCAGATTTTTCCAGACTCAAATGTCCAGACTTCTTGGTAGATTACGTAGAAGATGTAGACAGTGCTTTTGCCCTTACATATGGCTTATAATTACAGAGGTCTAATTCCTCCTGGCAGGTGACACATGTATAATCTCCACTTACACTTCCAGGTAACCATTTACACAGTTCATAAAAGAACAGGTTTAAAGATCAACAAAAAATAAACTACAATACTGACAGCCGCAAGTGGCTGTGAACATATTTAAATCTGTGCATTTTTCTTTCTCAATTGTGTCCTTTTCACGCTGTCTATATGTGCATCCTGGTCTGAAGATTTATGACTTTTTATTATTTTATCAAATGTCTTATTATTCGATTTCTTTTTACTTTTGCTCGTCTCTCTGCAGAGTTTAAGCAGTAGTAACTGAAGTTGCTGTACATTCACAAATCTTTAGATCTGCTTTCCTTGTGAGAATTGTCATTATTCCAGTCACAGCTGCCACAGGGTCTCCTTAACTCAACAGTTAAAGGATAATCCACTTAAACTGCCTCTAAGCGTCTTGACCGCTCTGTGTTGTGCCTTGCATGTGCTTCCTCTGGTTATTCCTGGTGTGTTGGTCAGTGCTAAGCAGAGCTGGTCGGTGGGATTTCTGGATCTCACGCCAAGGTACGTCATACTGAGAGCCACCTCATGTCACACCACGCAAATATCAGAGGAGAACAACTGGCGTCAGCGTATGAAGAAGATAAACAGATGCCTCCATGACATCAAACACAAAGGCCAAGAAACAGAATAAAATCTGTCATTGTTAAAGCATTAAGTGCAATCTTTACTCATCCACTACATGTCCGTTATATGAACTCTTTCATAGGTGTGCCAGGAGGAACCTTTTATGTTCATTAAGGCCGTGTGTCCGCCAGCGTCTTCTTTTAATGCTTTGCAATGGGAGCGCTGCGTATTTAGGCTCTGCTACGAACGCCAGCAGCATGAGGAGGCGCTGAGCATCTATTCTGCACTGAGCGACGAGAGTTTGGTGTTTTTTTCTGGTTGCCGAGAGTTGAAAAATGTTCATCTTGGGGTAAAACTCTTCGTCGCGCTTGTCACTGTCACTTTTCACCCAGCTGTCCAATCACAGTGGAGGAGGGGCGGGACAAATACCACAAAGACCAACTGTCACATTCTACATGTACAAGTGCTGAACAACAACAACAACAACAACAACAACAACAACAACAACAGAGGATAAATGAATACACTGAGTATCCATGTTTGAAATTAACCCACATAGACCAGTGGGACCGTCCTCTCTCCCTACATGCTTCAGTCTTCCCTTCATAAACAACAAGGACCGACATTTTTACTTCCGTGGATAGTCCATATCAAAGCAACCTGACACAACCAACGTGTCTCAGCTGAGAAGACGCTGCGCCTCCAAATCTCTATCAGCTGGGTTTTTTTCAGTGGAACACTTGCCATTTTACCTTGCACGGCAACTGGATTCTCACGATATCATGCGAGAATCGCATGTATCCATCTTGCCAGGCTCTAGTACAAGCGTTTGTGTCAGGACACGATCTGACCGGACCAATCAGCGCCCTCTGAGGAGCGACTGGTTTAGGTGTTCGTTCAAAACAACAGTGGACGCATTAGCGTCGGCTATATCAGAACTGGAGAATATTTCTTCATTGAAAGAAGAGCAAAGAACGGCACTGAAGGCTTTTCTGCCCTTCTTTTGATGTTGATAGACAGACGATTCATCCAATCACCAATATTTTTTCAAAGCGCCTGCCCTTTTCCAAACAGTTTCTAACAACAGCTTCTCAGATGGTTCTGTGAAACAACCCTCTGATGGTGTCAGGTTACAGTACCTGCTGTTTTCAGTTGGGAAAAAAAAGCTTTGGTGGACACACGGCATAAGGTGTTCAGACCAGAAGCATTACCAGAGAAGTCTATTTGCAACAATTATTTTTGTTTAAAAGAGAAAAAATATGTAATTCATTTCACTAAGTGCCGTGGAAGTGGCCTTTGTTACCCCACACAATGGGATTAGTCTAATCTCTTAAAGGGGAAAGTGGGATTTACAGACACACTGAAGAGAACAGACGTGCCAGTAAAAAGTAGGTAATCCAGACTGTGTTCTTTTCACACGCTGAGTGGTTTGCACAGATCAACATGTTGTTTTGGCAAAGATTATGCTTTGATCTAGAAACTTCTGTGATAGTAGACAAGGAGTTGCTGCAGTTTGCTGTTGCAGTGCTTTTGGAAATGCATTTTAAATATCAGGAGATCCACTTATATTTTCTCCCTGCATATATGTTGTAAAAACGTGTCTAATGTGAGTCACTTACAAAGAGAAGAAGATGACGGGAAAGAGAACAGCATCGACTGGTCAGAGCGATTAAAAAGCGTGCTGACATCATCTAATTATCTGCAGTGACTCAGCAACCTCTGTCTCTCGCAGACACTTACAGACAACTTAATCTTGTGTGCCGAGAGGATTGCTTTCCATCAGCACATCGGACAGGACATTAGGGAGTGGATTAATTAACAATGTCCAAATAAAACATCTGAAGCTTCAGCCTGCAGCTGTATGTCTGTTAAATCTTCTTGTGTGTGACATTTCCAATATTACAAAGTGAACATTGTCTCTTTTGGAATTTTTCTTTTTACAGATGACAATTAACAATATGCAGCTTTCACTTGTTTGGCCAAAATCATGGTAGAATTTAGCTACTTTCTTTACCCATGCTGGTAACTGTTGTTATTCGATGTACTGATATATGACGTCCTTCTTTTACACATTCTGATAGATTATTTGTCAAACATTGTTGGTGCAGTGACATCTGTATTTTCTTGAATTCTCAGGGTTTGTACAGCTTTTTAAGAGTGAAATTCAAGCACTTTTAAGCTACCTATACCAACATTGTACAGACTCTCAAAGTCTTTATCATCACATTTAAATTGTTACTATAAATGTGATTGCAAAAGTTTACAGGATTCCTTGATACCCACAACAATCAATGTATATTGTCACTATATTAACTTTGATTGCATTTTGTCTGGTGAGACGCCAGGAGACAACAAATATGATGACGGATCATTTTACTTCAAATATTAAACACGTTTTGGCTTAGATAAGTGATTGTGTCAATGAAAGAGCAAATTATGTTGGAAATCAACTATTTTTCGAGGAGTATATTCAAATTCAAGCACATTCCTAACCTTGAAAACACAACGGTTAAAATTAAGCAATTTCCAAACTTCCAAGCCTTTGTAGGAACCCTGGTTCTCTGTTGGAATTTGAGATTCTGTAGGTGGGAGTCTTTGTCTGTTCAATGGTGGGTATCCATGTTCCTGTTAACTATCTGGTTCTTCTTTTTATTCAAAATAAGTTGCTGCCAACAGAAGCCAAACCAATATCTGCCTAATAAAGGTTAGGGGACTGCATTCATTAAACTCCAAATCTATAGTCTGTGTTGGTAAATGTCTGCACAGGTTGTTCTTGAAATGTTTCTGAAACATTTATTTTATATTTGAGAGATGATTCGACCTGTTGTAGCCTGAAGCCAGCAGCACATGATGGGCAGTATGATGTGCTTAACGCTTGCTTGGATGACATATGAATGACTCAGCTGTAGTGAAGCGGTCTCATAATGTGTTGTCTATTTAAGCTCATTTTCTCCATGAGGTGTTTCCTGTGCCCCTCCAGACCTCTCTAGATGGAGGCAGTCCAGTTTGCTCTAATAATCCTCAATATGAGAAACTCCCCTCCAGTAAGTAAACCAAGGTAAACTGAGATAAGCCACTGAGCGGGAATAGCGAGCACACAAACTATAGCAACAATGGAAATGTGGAAATGTTTTTTTTACCTTTCGGTAAACATTTTGTAAAACCATCGAAAACTGCTGCAATATGAGCGGCAAAGGCTGCCTTGGTTCATGTGGCACATTCAGACCTGATTTAGCAGCTATTAAGTCTAAATAAAGTGTTGGCACGGAGAACAATGCAGCAAGTACAACAGTCTCACAATTTGGGGAGGGCAGCAGCTTTGGGCCTTTCATTCATTCATTCATTCAAGGATTTTGGAGATTAGGAGCACACGTTTAGGTTCACTTTGAGTTTGTGCACCTGGAGCATTACATCAGATTCACTTGCCTTACATTTGTGTAAAATAAAACAGAGTAAAGAGACACATCTGTACACACAGTGTATACGTGTTATTATGTGAAGGTGTCAGCTTTGGAAATCTTGTTCATAGATTACACAGACTTTCTAGTGTTTTTACTATTGGGGCATTACTGTACACCTGTAAACACCTAAATATGTCTACAGAACTGAATACAAGCTTTTGTTTTGCTTTTGTAAACACACACAGGTAGAAATGAAGCTCGTCAGGAAGACAATCCTTTTGCATGGAGTTTTTTATTCCTGCCATTCACTCCTCTCTCACATGCTCACTCATCATTTTCCTTGCTGCCCCTTTATGGGGCTGTCAATCACGATATCAGCTGTCCTCATCAGCTGATCTCATCTATCCAGTAGCACACCTTCACACTGTTAGAAAATCACCCTGCTGCCGCCTCTGTTTAAATATGATTCTCTCCCTGCCCTCAGTTCTTTCATGCTGCTGTTATACATGCGGGTCCTTCACGGCTGTTTTGCAATTTATTTATGTTCTCCTCTCTGTTACCGTCAGCTGTCATTCCGGTGCAAATTGTCGCAAATGGCAAAGCCCCCCTCCACCTCCCCATCACCGCCAAGATTCATCAGCTCCCTCAGCCTCATCAGTCTCAGCAGAATCATCAGCCACCATCACCAGTGTCTGTACTGCATGGGGGGGGGGATTTATCTGGCTGCTGCTCAGAGCAGACATGCCTCGATCACAAATCTCCCTGTAGAGTCGAAGCTTCAAAGGCTTTCTGCCAAGACTTAATCCTCACATATCATCTGTTGTAATAAACAGTATCTTTAATTCATTTACTTGTCTCTCCTGTTTGAACTAGAATTACCGCCTCACCAACCAGTCAAGTTTCAGTGTCCATGTCTTTTCCAGACTCATATAATATACGTAGTGAAGACTTTGAATAATATAAGGCGAAACGTGGATGCTTCACACACATCTTCAACCCGGCAGCACAGAAAATCTAAATAATCACCACAGTCTCAAGGTGGACACCCAAGATCAGTGTCACCAATTCAGTATCTGACCAAACGTGAAATATCGTCACGATCTCCCCTTCTGTTCCTGAGATGTGGCGTTGAATAACGGCCCGAAAACTTAAGCAGAACATTATGATCTCAGAGTGAAGTTGACCTTTTGGTTAGAAAATGTCACCACTTTATCCTATTAGACATTTGTGTTAATTTTCTTTTTCCATACTTAGTGTATGAAATCTTGAGTTATGGTCCAAAACATGTTTTGTGAGGTCACAGTGACCTTGACCTTTGACCTCCAAAGAGGAACGAGAATGGGATGGAAGGACAACCCGATAACATAATGCCTCCAGGCACGGCTGTTATTCACTAACAGCCAAATAAAACCTCCCTCTGCTGATGTCATCATCCCACTAACATTTCATCCTGCTCCAGCCTGTACGCACATCAACCTTTAAAATGGAACTATCATTCTTTTTCTTTTTAAATGGTGCCTTTTGTGTTCAGTTCAATGTAATTTGTTGAACAAAACGTCAGAAATAACTTCCGAATAACTAACTGATACGATTATGTTTATTGAAGTAATATCATCGCAATATTCAACAACGTCAGCACATATCGCATATTTTCCTCATATCGTGCAGCCCTACCATATAGACATAGTAACTTGGTTAAAGGGCTCTTTAAGCATCCCATGTCAGCGCCTGTAGGTTTTTTAGAGTCTACTGTACATGCGTGCACTTAATTTGTTTGTGACTTTCTGTCCGTGCATGCATGTATTGATGTGAAGAACTCACCTCGGCTCTGTAGGGCAGGAACAGGGCGGAGGCGAGGTTCCCAGTGATCCCACTGAGGATATAAATGATGGAGATGCGGACCCAACCTGCCAGCTTCTCCAGGTCTCTCAGTATGGTCATCTGGAACACCACGGACACCACGCAGTGTAACAGCCTAGACACACACACACGCATCAGTTGCATCAGTCAGATAAAGTTAAACATCTGTGCAATCTGCTGGTATTTCTACCAGTGCATTGTATGAAATATGCATTTCTACTCACACTGCAAACATCTGCACGTTTTCCATTAAGCTTCCTTGGCCTGTTTGTGTGCTTGTTGTAAAAGCAGACCTGAGGGATTTCCCACGTGCCTAGTATTAGCACTAAGCATCAGCATTCATGTGAGTGAGCAGCTCACAGGCACCGGGGCCTCATTTAGAAATATTTCATTTAGTTTGAATCCTGAGGGATGCTGACAATGAAACCACACTTTGTAATCATTCATAGCAAACGCCTGAAAAGGCTCATTGAATCTGTGTAATAGGCTTACCACTTTGTCAAATCATATTAAACATCCTCTCAATGCTCTTTAGCTCTTATGTGTGAAGTGTTACTTTTGCAGTGGCCACATCTACACTTGAATGGCTGACTCAGCTGAAACAGCTCATTTTAGATCATCTGCTTTATATCTGTGAATGTGCATGAATACCATTTTATAATTCTTTCATATAAATGGAAATGAGCATTGACACAACAATGTACTGTATGTGTCATAGTTGTAGATTTCAGGGCGGATGCAGGGGACACGTCCACCCCAATAAAAACTCTATTTTGACGAAATTAAAGACAGCAGATGTAGATGTAGCAAAAGATGCAGAAAAGGCACAAATTGGTGCATTAAAATTAAGTGTTTGATGCTCAAAATGTCCTGGGGGAGGACCCCCAAACCTACGGTAGTGCACTGCATTCACAAAAGAAAAAGACACCTTATCTCGTAATAATGAGTTGCTATCTTGTAATTACATGAAAAGTTTCTAGGGCTCTTTAGGATCTCTTAATTATGTCATATATGTGAGATCAGGATCTGGTGATTATGAGATCTTTTCTTGTTATTAAGAGATAGTAACTGATAATTACGAGATTAGGTGTGCCAGCCCCGATGTTGAAACAAAACCTACGCCCTTAGTATGTATAATCTTCTTTGGCCCAATAAAAAATATTTGAAATGATTTTGCCTACAAAGGAAAAGTGTAGTAACTCCAAAATTAATATGCCATGCATTATGCACCGTTTTGGGCCTAAAAGTATGGAGGTTAGGATTGATTTGGATAAAAAGTATACCATGACAAGCCAGTAAATCATAATCTATCATCGATGTATTTGTATTTTTTTTTACTGTTTAAATTATTTCGTAGTTACAGCACTTTGCCTTTGTATGGCAGTATAGTTAATCGCAATATGAGATGTCAGAAAACAAGCAAAATTGTGTAGAGAAATGAAATCTTTGTGCGTACCCAGCATGGAGGAAGAGAGAGAGCCAGAGACGGTAGAACTGATCAGGAACATCAGGGTTGAGAAAGGGCAACAAGCCGCACACATCATCCAGACAGTGGACCTGCGCAAGAGTAGTATATGGGTTAAGAAATGTATGAACACACTGACAGACACACATACATAGGACACACACACACACACACACTACCTGTGAGCAGAGTGTGGCATCCTCGTGGAAGTAACCATGCATGAAAGTGCAATACTCTCTGGTCGTGATCTCACATCTACAGGAGGGACACGCAAAATACAATTAATTTTTTCTTCAGCTGACCTGGCGATGCAGCTGACTGAGAAGTGGGACAGTAGATGAGGTGATATCTGCAGGCCTTGACGCCAGCAAACAACACACACGTCTCACCTGCCCTTAGTTCCTATGCAGCAAGGCCGTCCCTTGATGTTACAGTCCATGTGTCTGTAGCCTGTGTGGTTCCACTTCTTGGGAAACGTACACATCTGGAGAACGACAAGCAACGAGCCGTTACACAGACGTACTGTGAGGTCTCAGATACCGAGAGTAGGACCTCAGATACAGAGAGTAGGATGAAATATTTTGTTTAAAAGGCAGACTTGATTATTATTATTAATTTATTTTAGGTTTTTATGTCATTCCGTAGCTTCCCAGTAGTGTTTCTTATGTATTCAAATCCAAACATTCACATTTTGGTCAAAATATGCATGTTTAATGTCAAAATGCTTTTTTTCCCCAAGCCCTTCTAAAAAACATTTCCCACATGACCTGATGTAGGTTTCTGCGTGATTACGTTGCTACATATAAGCAGACAGGAGTAACGCTACCAGGCACGGAAGCTCAGCACTGTACTGCTGTGGACGCCACGTTAATTCAGATCATAGACTGTGTATGTTATATACTGTATCTATGGTTTGGATCCAAAAGTCAAACAACAGCACAAACTAACTAACTAAATCATGCAGCAGAAGATCAGCAACTCTGGTTTTCTGTCAATGGAGTCTGGTGGCTTTCAAGAGAGCGATATGTACGTTACTGCTGTGAACGGGGCTACAGCAAAACTTATTTTAGCCACCTAGAAAAAGGACCACCATCACTTTAAGAGTATGCGATATTTCGAATATTTTCACCGCTTTATCTTGTCATCAGACTGCCCTTTCCAACAGGGAACTGAAGCCATTACATAGCTTTCTTCAAAGCCACTCCATTGACGAAAACAGTAATTTTCCCTCGGAGTTGCTTTGTCTTCTGCTGCTCGGTTGTGTTGTTGTCTGACTTTCGTATTCGAACTAACGTGGCGTCCACAGCAGTACATTGCTTAACTTAGTTTACATTACATAGCTCCGAACATTCGTATTATTCATAAACTTATTGATAAGGTAACGTCTGTGGGTAACCTACGTCAGTGCTTTTTGCTAAGGCTGAGTGGGCGTTTCCATTTGAAAAACATGGAAAGAGTCGGCCTTTAAATGAAGAAGTGGAGAAATGAGCGTCGAAAATTAATTTCCCCTTACCGGCCACTGGGTGATGTCATCCGGCCATGTATGAGGCTCTGCAGAGGCAGGCTCTTCACACACTCTGGTCACAACATGCAACACGGGAGGACAAAAGAAGGTTTGAAATGACAAACGTTTGCCAATTAATGCGCTTACAAATCCATACTGACAACTTACTTGGTTTTTATTATTTCTTAGTGTTTTACGTGTCATGTAGCACAATGATCACATACACATTCTCACCTGGGATCCTGGTGACAGACAGAACCAGACGACCTGCTGATGTCCACCTGCTCATTCTTCCATTTAATAAAGGTGGCCAGAGTCTCCTGCATATACAGTTATTTTTGTATTTATTTCAGAGAATAACAAGGGAATTAAATAATAAACAGAATAGTAACCACTGTGTGTATCCATGTTATGACATCTTAAACACTCACAACAAACAATCAATTAACAACTTAAATCTTATTCTGGGGGTTTTATTTCATTTTGTTATTGCTATTTTAATTTATATATTTCTGTTCCACATTTTGTATATTTTGTAAAAAAAAAAAAAAAAAAAGTATATGCTATTTTTTGTTGTTGTTAAAAGCAGGTTGTGTTTTGGTTGTATGATTTGTACTTTAATGCTGCTCCAAAACTAATAAAAATGTGTTTACAACAAAAAAAAAACCAACTGAAATCTTAAATCTAAAGAAATGTTAATCTACCCAACAAGATATCTTTGCATTTTCCCACAAGCAATATCTTTGTATTGAGAAAAGTGTTGTTGTTTTTCACACTCTTTCTTGACAAGTGTAATTACTGTAATGGCAAAAACTGTGCAGTAATACGCAATGAATGGTGATTATAAGGATTACAATCTCACGTGTGAGAGTGTGTTTAGGAGCTATAGGTGTGTGTAACTTAAGCACATTGAATTCCCTTTTGAGGTTTTCAATTGCATTTTCTTGTGCATATTCATTGCACGTGTCTTTGCTTGACTTCTTTCTCAAACCGAAGCAAAGTTTCTTTTGCTGATAATGTGAAGTGTAAGGTGTGAAAGTGCAGGATAAACCGCTTACAGAGCAGTCGGAGCGGTGCGTCTGCACGCATCCGGAGTTGTCATTCTGAACGCAGCAGCCCGACTCTTTCTCCAGGTCTTTGGCCTTCTGGATCAGACTGACTATCTGTCTGTCCTGACGGATGCACGGAGAGAACTTGGCCCCTAGATGGATCAGATCCTCCTGAAAAGTGGAGTAAATTATTGTAAAGATACACAAACCCGGACACCCACACATAGTAAAGTGATCAAAATCCATCCGGTGTTATTTCTGGATGTAGATTTTCTGTTGTAAACATGTGTTCACAATACTGACGACTTGACACTTTGTCAAGTGCAGGAAACAAAAATAATCAGTTTGACATTTTTAGATAAGTGCACTGTTTCTGATAAAACAGTGTAGGGGAGGGGAAGGAGTTTGATCAGATCAACACTATGTGACAGGAAATGCAGTCAGTGACCAAGTCACAAACTCATCAGGGTGTAACTTTGCATCAGGCGAGGCCAAAAAAAGTGTCTGGTGTCACCTAATGATAGACCAGACTGTGAAATTGTAGAATAAAGTGAATATCCCTTATTTAATTCTCAAAACTGTTCATTTTTGGACTGGCGCACATCATTTTAGGGAACAATTCACTTGGATTTCATACATCAAAACAAATATTTAATGTGAGTGTCCATCTAGGCAGATAATGAGAAACATACAGTGTAATACAGCAGCTAGTGCGAGACTCACAGAGCTAGGACCAATCCAGAAGTTCTCCTGTTGGATGTATTTGACACTCTCATAAATGCCTTTGTTCTTCAGCACCTACAGAGGGCGACAGAGTGACAGTTAGCAATAGATCTGCTGAATGCAGAACATGCACCAAAACATTCACAGTTCAATGTTCATTTGTGATTTCTGAGTGAAGGCTACTTTAAATTCCAAAAAAAACAAATCCATGAATGCATCTTTTTATTTGATGAATTGTGTTTGCTTTGGATAACATTTTTTTTAAATTTAATTTAATAAATAAAAATATGAGCAGGTTATAAGTAAGTGCATCCATATCCACATAGCAAAGATTCCAAAACACACACAAACAAAAACTACAAGCAGCCACTTTGGCACTGCAAACAGCAGATGGTTTATGTCCTCTTTGTAGTAAAATGCAACTAATCATGTCAAAACTTTCAAATTAAGTCAGTATTTCACAGTAAACCTCGAAGTTTTGAGCTTCACTCACCAGTTCAGACATAGAATGTTGTGCAAACCCCACAGGGGCAAATCCGTACGTACAACAGGCCAGCAAAGTGATTACTATGTGCACAAACGTGATCCAGTAGGCAAAATAGGGCCTAAAATACACAGCAGAGAACCACTGTCAATCAGGTGAAAATCATGAGCAACACATGCTGTCGGTCCTGGTGTCAAACATCACATTACAGGGGAGAAAACTTTACAGCTCTAAAGATTACTGTAACTTGTATATAACCCCCATCTTCTCTCCAGAGGTTTAATGTCACTTTTTACTGTTAAAACTGTCACAGAAAAACCCAGCAAACTAGCTGATTTCGCCGTTAGTTTTCTCTTGCTGTCAATTATTTCAAGTGTGTGAATAATCCACCAGTACATCCGTACACATGAGCATACTCAGTCCCGACCTGTGGCTGTGGAAGTCGTCCAGCTGCTTCTGGATGTTGCTGCTGAGGCTGCGGCGGTAGTGGCGGTTCAGCCACTTCCCCACGACGCCCATGCCGTACTGACGCTTGTGTTTGTCAAATGCAAAGTGCTTAACTTGGGAGGCGATACGACCACCCCGACGATGATGGCGCTTTTCGGGGGCTACTGTCGGTGTCCTGGGCGTTCGAGATACGTCCTTACTGGGGTTTGAAGAAAGGCGGGGGGGGGGAGAGTGGTGGAGGGAGCAGAAAGGTAGGGTTTAGAAAATGAACGTGTGCAAATTAAATGATTGCATATGTGAAATGCAATGAATACATATTACAAGAAAACGGCATATTCAAAAATCCCAAATCTATATTTTTCCTCTTAATATTCCCAACTAACTATTACTACACCTCTGCTATTTATCAGTCTAGATTGTTTTACTGTGAGTGTTGGAGATATTGGCCACAGAAATGTCTGTCTACTGCCGAATATAATGGAATTAGCACTTGTGCAATGCTAATGGAATTAGCATCTTGAGTAACCAGGTCATGATTTCTGGAAAGAGACATTGCTGTTGAGTTTCAAATGTATTTTTGGCGATTTTAGAACCACAAGCCGAGTGTCATCTGGTTCCATTATATTTGAGAGAAGGCAGCTGATATCTCCGACACTCGGCAACTCGCACCAAAACAATCTAGATTGATAAATAGCACTACAGGTAAGAGGAAAAATATGGATTTTTGATTTTAGGGTGAACTGTCCCTTCAAACTTCATATTTTTGATGATTAATAGCTGGAACATGGCTTTTGTGTGTGTGGTAAAATAAGGATTATTGAATATTCTGGCACTCAGATTATAGGAGATGTTTCCGGTTGTGTATTTACTCACAGGCTTGGGAACTTCTGGTCAGGCGGCTCGCTGGGAGCAAAAGCTGCAGACATGGGAGGCGATTCAAATACGTCATCGGCCATAGAGTAAAGCTCATCATGGGCATCAACCTACGCAGAAGAGGTAATGGAGGATAAAAAAGAGGAAGTGCAGGAAGACAAAAATAGAGAGCAGTAATTAATTAGTAGCCAGGCCTCATGTGTGTTTCGAGCATTATTTTTTTCCCCCCCAAGAGTGTTTTCCGCCTCGTCTGTATGGAAGGAAGGAGAGAAGGATAAAAAGAAAGAAGAAGATAGTGGTTGCTGAAGAAAGGAGGCTGATAATAGATCAGCACTGAAAGTGGAACACTGTATGACTGCTGACACACGCAGGAAGGGAAAGGAAGTAAGATTAAAACAAACCAAAGAAATTGCTGCCAAGGCAGTGACAGGAGGATAGAGCGAGTGGCTGCTGACCTTACTGAAGAAGAGCGACTCGGACGCGTCTGCGGAGTCCACGGTGTCGTCGTCCATCCAGCTGGGCCGAACAAAGCTCCTCTTGGGGAAACTGCGACCTGTCTGGGAGCCTGCCAAGCCGCTACGACCCTGAACAGCATAACAAGTTATTCTACACATGCATAATGTTTCTTAGATCAGTTCTGCTCTACTTAGAAATAGCAGCAATGAAATTAAAAGTATATTAACAATTGTCCCTTCCCTATCGGGAATACATCCAAACACACACAGAGGTTTTCTGGCACCCCCACCCACCCTCAGCAGGTTGGATGCAGCTCGGATGCTCATGCGGGCGACAGACTCCCTCTTACGCCTGGGGAAGCGGCTGTACCCGGAGCGCTGGCTGGTGAAGGAGCTGAGTGAGGTGATGCCCGGGGTGACAGGACCCCCCTGAGTGGCGTGGGGCGTCCTGGGGGAGCGACCTTCCACCTCCTCTGGGCAACGGAAGGCTCGCCCCCGTGCCAGCGGATCCACAATCTACCAGAAACAGAGATTAGAGTCAACCTGACATAAATATTTTTTACATTACAAGAGATGCAGAGTCAAGAAAAAGCAGGTGGGATAGGCATAAGATAAATAACAACAGAAAAACAAAATACAGCAATATCACCAAGCTTAAAAAGCACATCATGCTAGCTGGCCTGACAGCTGCTAAAAATTTGATTGTGGTACGATGGAAGCCTCCTCACTCTCTTACCACGAGACACTGGAACTCACATTTCTGTTACATACATGTTGTTTATCTGGAGCTGTCAACTGCTTAAATTAATGGGCTGCTCTGCTGCTGATTCATTTAGTTTGATTTCTATCCTTTTAACTGCCATCTGTAGAGCCTGTCTGTTTCCCTGTGTGTGTGTGTGTGTGTGTGTGTGTGTGTGTGTGTGTGTGTGTGTGTGTGTGTGTGCGTGCGCATGCGTGCAGGGTTATTTTGTTCACGTTTCTTTTTTTTTTTTTTGGTATTTTGTTTTTTGTGTTTTGATTTTTGTATTTTTGTATTTTTGTTCTGCATTCTGCATGTGTTGTGATTTTCTTTTTTTGTTGTGTTGTTTTTGTTGTTGTTGTTGTTGTTGTTGTTGTTGTTGTTGTACAGCAAGTTGTGTTTTTTGGCTGTGTACTTTGTGTTGATTAAAAGATTCAAGTAAAAATGTGATCGCAAAACAAACAAAAATACTGGATGATGCATAGATGAGTAGAAATGTCTGACACAGACTGAAGGGAGCGACATGATTCATCTGGGGCACAGATGGTCCAAGTCTGTCACCGTGCAGCACTCTACATATTTAAAGCCAGACACATTTTGCCCTCTCTCCTCCACAATTTCCTTCTCTTACCATAATTTTTTCCTCCTGTCCTTCCAGACAAGCTTCTCAGTGACATAACGTTAAATCACACAGGTGGGAAAATTATTAGTTTTTACTTGGCTGGTTGTGAAATGAAATGGTAACAGGACTCTTCAATGGAAAGATCCCATGACTCAGAGCCTGCTGTGTCTGTTTCTTTTTGCTGTCTGTGTAACCTATTTCCATGGTTTGATATTTTGGCTTATTCATGCATTAGGATCAGCACTGGGTTGCACCAGCTGTGTGTAAGTTCAAACGTAGTTCTAAATTAGGTCGGAGTTTACGCTCTACTAACATTTTAAGGGTTGCACCAGCTGAAATAGTTACAATGTAGGCATAAGTTACAACTTAAATCTTACACCTAACCCTTAGTAGATGTAAAGTCCTCTGTAAAATAGGTTGTCATGGCGCATATTGTTTTGAAAAGTGGAGGATGAGAAGGAGTGGATTATACTGGCTGTTTTATGTCTGTAAACATGCAAAATAAGGTACACACACATAAAATAACACATGTATGTAAGTGGGAAATTACATATAAATATCATCTGCGCCACATTGGCAAGCAAATAGGGTTAGATAACTTTATAATTAACTACTAATTTATGACAGTTTGCCAGTGTATGCTATCATTGTGTTTGTTACAATAATGTTACAATTTAATCTGCCCAAAAAGACGTACCTTTTTGTTGTTGTTCGGTGATTAACATTATTTTTAGTCATTAGCCTCTTCGCTATCGCTAGCAAAGTGTTCAAAGCTATGAGAGACAAAACTGTAAACATGGATGTATAAAGAGAACAGTAATAAACATTCGATCAAGAATAGAGCTTTTTACTGATTGGACACAGGAAGTGAAAACATTATTTTCTGCGACAATATTTTGGTTAGTGTGGACTTTACGCCGGAGTAACTAAGATGAACCTTACATCTCTGTGGTGCAACCAAACATGGACACAGTTTAGGGTCAGACTAACTAGTTTCAACATATGGTTTAGTGTTTACACCCTAACTTAAGACAGAACTTACACACAGCTGCCGCAACAGGCTGCTGAACACCACATCGTAAATTTGCTGGGAGTGGAGATAAGATCATACATTTCTCTCTGAAATACAAGATTTTCAGTGACTAGAATGAGTCACTGGAGGGGAGCTTTGGCAGTAAAACACATCCGTAGCAGGATAATGATGGATAATGTCTGTTATGTTCTCTTACAGACTAAAGGCGTACCGCTGTTCCCATGCATGGACTGCAGCTGTGTATTCAAGAAGTTGGGCAGTCTGAATGCCCACATCAGCAAGATGCACATCTCTGTGATCGAGGTGCCCTCCAGCACTCCGGTAAGAGAACAGTATGCAGAACACATGAGAAAAAAAAGGTTGTTACACTTAATCGGCTCAGCATCCTTTTTGAGTATATTCAAGTATGGTGATTCTTTTGACCCTGGTGAATGAGGTTAATACTGTTACACGTATTCTTGGAAACAGAGACAGATACAGAGTACCTCAGGTACTCTTTAGCCAAATAGCACATAAACACAGGGCATCTAGTTTAAATATGTAACTATATGTAGCCATTGGATGATATGAAAATTTCATGTCACGATTATCCTGGCCAAAATAATTGCGATTCATGATATTATCCTGATAATGAATGAAATATTCTTCATGTTACCTAACATTTTGCATTGTTTTGACTTTTTTCACGAAACATTATGACTTGTTTCTCATAAAAATTTTACTTTTTTTTCTCGAAACATTCTGACTTTATTCTCGAAACATTACGACTTTTTTGTCATAAAATGGTGTGTGTGTGTGTGTGTGTGTGTGTGTGTGTGTGTGTGCGTGCGTGCATGCATGCATGCATGTATGTATGCACTTTATTCACCAATCATTAACACACAAACTTCTAAATCTCTCTGAATAAGAATACAGCAGCATTATTTCAAAAGTAATTAATTTATTTAAGTTGTCTGTATTTCTTTCATTGTCTTTGTTGTTATGGTAAATCAAAGTGTCAATGATTCACATAGATGTAGACACTAATTAATTCAATAATGCACAATGCTCTGTTCATTTTATGCTTCAGAGAGCTCCTACTAAAAATGAGTCTTCTTCCAAATTGCGGCGTGTCCTGATCTTGTGAATGACCCTTTGTCAAATTGCTCCTCATCTTCTGTCTTTACTCCTTCTCGCTTACTCCCCCCTCTTCTTCTGCCTCTTTTTAGGAGACGGAGACGACAGGTCAGGCTCCCGGGGAGTCGGAGGGCGGCGAGGGAGTGACAGATGTCATCCAGCAACTTCTAGAGCTTTCTGAACAGGTCAGCGGGGAGACCGTCCAGCCCCAACCTCCAGAGCCCACTATTACCATGGAAACTGCCATCAACCAGGACATCCTGCAGGTGAGGACACGCGCCCACACTGAATAAATCAGATCATCAGAATATAACCAGGGTATACGGTATATGTTTGTGTATTAAAAAAAACTAGGGATGCACCGATCCGATATTGATATTGAATATCGGGCCGATACTGACTGAAATATCTGGATCTGGTATCGGTAACAGTCGGGCCGATCTATTCAATTCACTTCTGTGCACCTACAGTACGTCAGCAGCGCGCCGGTGGCAGACCGCCACATGGCGGGGAGAAAAACAAAGATGTCTGCCGTATGGAGCTATTTCTTCGGAGACATGTAAGAAACTAAATCTGCCGTTTTGGTGAAAATAACAGAAGTATTGGTGAAATATTCTGACAAGAACACAGATTTATGTCACATTGACGGTAAAATGTGAAGTTTGATCGCTCGTTTCACCACAAATAGTGACGGATGTGTTGTGGATGCGAGGGGTGTTCAGGTGTCATTAGAAA
>JAOVVB010267621.1:0-33748 GCA_028570985.1 Heterobranchus longifilis | reverse complement strand
GTGTGTGTGTGTGCGTGCGTGTGTGTGTGTGTGTGTGCGTGCGTGCGTGCGTGCGTGTGTGTGTGTGTGTGTGTGTGGTGGGAACAAATCCCACCTGATATGTACATAAAAATAAAATCCATATCTGCTGGTGAATGTGTGATTCTGGTGAGATACAGATGCAGGTGGAGTTGTGTGTGTGTGTGTGTGTGTGTGTGTGTGTGTGTGTGTGTGTGTGTGTGTGCGCGCGCGTGCGTGCGTGCATGCATGTTTGTGCGCGTGTGTGTGTGTGTGTGAAGAGGTGTGTTGACATTTCTCTACATCTGATTTGCGAGATGTAAGAGACGATGTGAATCTAAACTTTGTCATGGTGTATCGTTACTTTCCTCTCAGAAAATCTGAGGCAGATTTCCAGGTTTCAAAGACCTAATGTATGTTCTCAGAAAAGATCCTGAGCATAAAAGTTTTTTTGTCATTTTGATCCATGCATGGACAGATTATGAAACAATGGGCCCCTGGGCACGGACATGTAGGAGGCCCCCTACCCTTCTACATAGGAACAAGATACCCAAACTCCCAAAAAGTCTTCTTTTAGTAATTCTGCATCCCTTTGTTGTTGTTTTGCATCTATTTGTAGTCATTTTTGTTCTCTTTGTGGTCATTTAGCATCACCTTGTAGTCATTTTGCATCTATTTTTAGACTTTTTGCGTGCACCTGGTCATTTTGTGGTTGTTTTGCGTGTCTTTGTGGCCGTTTTGTGTCTCTTTGTCAGTCATTTTGGGTTGTTTGAAGTTTACAGTTTAGAACATTTACATTAGATTGTTTTGCATCTCTGTAGTCATTTTGTGTCTCTTTGTAGTCCTTTTTGGGCCATTTGTAGTCATGTTGTGTATGTTTGTGGTCATTTAGTGCCTCTTCATGATTGTTTTGTGGGTTTTTTCCAGCAACATTTTGTAGGTCAGGGTCCCTGACCCGGCCCCTGGGTCTGTGCCCATGCCTGTGTCATGACATAAAATCCAGTTTACCATTGAAACCACAAGATGGACTTTGAGAGGACAATGAAACTGACACTGTAAAATGCAGGACAAAAAAAAGACATTTGTGGAACATTTGTACTTATTGTACATTCTGCTCAGTGTGTGAACAGTGTGCTAATTATGAAAAGCAGCTGAGATAATCTTGGCAGTTAAATCCTTGACAATAGCAATTGTGCACAACATAAGACCACTGAATATGCACACACTGATTAGCCTGTTTTTTCATGGTCTTAAGAACCTGATGGCATGATTTTAGGGTATGATATCCACCAAATCACATACTGACCCAGTGCAACTCAGCACGACTAAGAAGTTTTAGAGAAGAAAGATAAAATAAAATAACTTTTTATGAGAATTAAGAATAAATCAGAGAATTTTCCAATGTATTTATTAATTTAACTGTTAAATTGTTTTAAAGAAATGTGCAAATTAACTTCTTATCTCCCAGCATTTTGGTGCAAATGTTGTTTCAAAGTCTAATTGTGATGAAAAATACAAAATTCCTTATTTCATTCAATTTTCCTTAAAAACATTACATTTTAAATTAGTTTATTAATTCAATTTGACTTTATTTCAGACACATAGGCCCATATCAATATAAAAATAATACAATTAATGCATTTGTCAACTCCTAATCTTATATAATGATACTAGATTACACACCTGAACAAATCCTTACAGCCTGTTAGAAATCATTAACTATTAATACACACGTACGAATCATTTTAATATTGAATAAACATGTCAAACTCATGACATGTTATGTATGATTACAACTGTTATGTTGTCAAGCATTCATCATTTGTTTACACACCAGTTATGGATGCTTCATGATGAGGGATACCTGTCGACAATTACACTGATAATCAGTTTAAAATGTACTTAACTCTGCTTACATCTAAAATTAGAATAAAAATCGGGCATGTTGTTTTAATGCACAACACAACATAGTGGATGTACATTTTCTTCAACACAAACAAAGGGTAAATGAGTGATTTTGTTTCATATTCAGTCTTAAAATGGATTCTGCCTCAGGGTGAGTTGATTACACTGATTTCCTATTAATATAAGGATCAATATTCTGTGAACAGGCAGCATGATTCACGTTAAACGCAGCACCGGGGTCAATAGAGTCAATACCTTTCTTGAAACAAGCTGATTGAAGTCAAAGTACAGTATCTCCCAGATGCTGAATTCTTCATTCATCTTGAGGAAAACTGATGTTTGAGGTTTTGTAATTTAGAAAATCAATTTGAGGTGCAGAGGATTACTCATGATGTCTTGCGTATAGTTTCATATCCAAAGCACAGAGCTGTTTGAGGAATCCTGTGTTTGGGAAAATCCATCTGCGCTCTTTGACCTTATTGATGGCCTCCAGCAGGGTGTAATGGTGGTGGATCATTAGGTAGGCCAGGACCAGAGAGGCAGACCGGCTCACTCCGACTGCACAGTGGACAAACACCTGAGCTGTGCAGAAGAAGAAAAAGATTACAGTTATCCTAAAGCAGTGGCTCCTGTCCTTTTCTTTAAGACGTAGCCCCGCAACCAAACTCAAATACCCCTCCATCAGCACCACCCATCAGCTTCTAAATGTGTGCATTTGAATTTATATGGGATATTATTATTTTTATTATTTTATTTTTTTTACAATAGTTTACAATATTGTTACAGTAGTTTTACAGTCTGTCAATGTTTAGGTTAGTTTGCATTTGTACTCCTTGTGGCAGAAGCTAAACGTTTAACTATTTCAACTGCATATTTATTACTTTTAGTTCACTTTCAGCCAATTAGCCATTACTTTTAGTTAGTTAACTATTTGAGCTGTATATTCTTTATTTTTTGCTACTTTTTAAGCATTTACACATTACTTTTAGACCTGGTTTTATTATACCTGGTATTATATTTTGAAACTATTATATTTTATTACCTTTTACTATTTTTAAGAACTGTCTCACACTCAACATGTGAATTTAAGCACTTTTATGCATGAGTATGTAGCCTATGTACGATCTATGTTCTATGTGTGTAATGTGCAACACACAAAAGTGTGTTTTGTGATGCAGTGGCTTGGAGCCCAAGACAAATGTCCCTATACAGGACAAGAAAGTATATCTTATCTTATTTCATCTTATCTTATCTTATCTTAAATTATCTTATCTTATCTTATCTTATCTTATCTTATCTCATCTTATCTTTTCAAGCACTCTCAATTGCAACACATTGTGTTTAAGTTACAGCTGACTCATATTGATATACCCTATATATTTGTATTCTAATCAAATTGTGCTTTATTTTTCTTTCTAAATAGTTGAGCTACACCTCAATATTTCCACCTACCCCCTGGTCACAGCAGAAGTACCCCCTATAGGGTACAAGTACCTAAAGCATGTGCTGGCACTGTGATTTTATTCTGAATAAGATGAATGACTTGCAGAGAGGCCTGAGATAAAACTGAGTGACAATAGAGCAACACGATGGGTATTTACCACCAGCCGTGTCAAGAGCACTCTGAATATACTCAGCAGAGGGAAAGAAATAGCGAGAGAGGTCAAAGGACGGTGAGTCATCTGCAGGCACTCCATAATAATCCACAGAGGAGCCGTAGAAGTCATGACTCCCCTGACAGTGCATCCTGCCATGAGCTGCATTCAGAACATGAGTGATTCCCAGCTTCCACAGACTGTAGCGATCATTGGCCACGGACCTGTGGACAAACAGGAATTATAACAACAAATCTACTTTGATTTTATGAGCTGCCAGGAGCAATTCCAAAGACTTACATGTCACCAATGAATAGGTTAGGCCAAACTTCATCCACATGGTTGCCAAACCTTGTTCCTCCATACAAAACCTTTACCAAGTCTTTCACAGGCGGAGTGGTATTACTTTCCTGTAGATTGTTTATAGCTGACTGCATGTAGTTGTCTTCATAACAACATGCTGCTCTTAAACTACCCATTTGTATGATTTCTTCTCCCAAAGATTTGTTTTCAAACTCTGTTGAGGCTTTATTACAACCATGTTGGTACTGACAAGGACAGGTGTCCCTGGTCTAAAATTAAATCACTGACCCACAATCTAAATGTTGGTCAGCCTCTCACCTCTAGATCTTTAATATATACATTTTGTGGACTTAATTTATTTGCATCATAACAATAACAATACTGCATTCAGAAACTGAAAACTTTTTTTCCTAATGTTCATACGCTATGTTAAATTGTTTTTTGCCTCATATTCGGGATTGGTTGTCATTAGGAATGGATAACATAGGCTACTGTAATTTACTTACAGTGATATCATTTATTTTATGGACAACTTGGATGCAAACATTTCAGATACTGTTAATCTTGTGGTTATTTGGGGGAAATAACACGATGTACTATTCTTATGTAATTTTGTCAACTACTTTAAGTTGCTGAGATGTATGGTAAATATTAATAGAAAAGCTAAAAGAAAATGTATACATATATATCTCGATCCTTGCTCTTTTAATGTCTCTTGCCTTGCTCTTTGTCTGTTTACCTGAATGTTTCTCTTTTAGTATAATGTATAATGGTAATGTATAATTGTACCTCTATTGTTTATTTATTGTTTTCAATTGTGTTGAAGCATCATTTCCACCATTGTAGATTGAATTCCATCCTTCATCTCTGTATATTTTTCCATCTTGTTTTCTATATTTTCCTTGTGATAAAAAAAACATACTACAGAAAAAAAAAAAATAAAAATAAAATAGAATAAAATAAAATAAAATAAAATAAAATAAAATAAAAGAGAGTAAAATAAATACAATAAAATAATAATAATTTTTAAAAAATTCTAATAATTGCAGGATTAAATGACCTGCAGTACCACCTTTTCACCAGCAGGTGTCGCTGTTGTGCAGCTAGAGCCAAGCCCCGTGTAGCTGATTTTACGTGCGCAGCTATTCTGGACATTACCGCCTTGTGTTGTCAACAGTAATGCTAACCAGCGCGAAGCCAGGGCGAAATGATTTCCAACAAGCCCGTGTTTTTGCAACAAACGCTAATACGATTTCTCCAGATTCTTGTGAGATGCCATTTAGCTAGCTAGCTGAATAAATACGTCTCCGTGTCGTCTTCTGTCACATCTCAGTCCGGGTGAGTGAGTGAAATAAGCCACACGCATTGATCAAGCTAGCTATTAGCTTGCTAGCTAACGTTAGCTAGAGCTGAATTAGCCTGTTCGGGAAGAGTTGTGATAAAAGAGGGGATGCTTTCGTTTGGTTTCATGTCAACCTCAGGCGTGGCAGTGGTTACATACATTGCCAACCATCAGGTCGGCTAGTTATCTTAACGTTAACGTCACAAGATATTGATAGAAGTTAGTAGAATTAGCTCCTGGCCCCACCTTAATGATAGCCAGTGATGTGGGTCAGTGCATGTGGGTGGTTTTTACTGGACAAAGTTACTGACCGTCTAGTAAGTTATTGCTGCTCTGCTCTGTAAACCACAAAAGTAACAGTGCCATCATATCACCTAACTTTGTCCCTCAACAGGTAGAGATGCTAACATTGAGTTGATATCTTGGCAATCCTTGGGAACAGACTTTAGTGGCAGGGTTTGTTTCCACTGACATTGAAGTTAAGCAGGGATTAATCCGTTTAGTGTGTAGGATAGTGTCGGCTAATAATACGATTTGGGATGGGGATACTAGCCAATAAGTAATTATCCACAACTATCACAAAAGTCTTTTGAAAAGTCACTGTCTGGCCCAGGCAACACGGCTGCTCTTTCACCTACAGTTTTAGGGCGTGTGCAAACTTATCTTGGCAAATTCTTGCCAGTGTTTGCCTCATATATTTGCTCAAGTTGTGAATACTCAGCTTGCCCCGTGTATTTCAGGAATTGTCTTGTTTATCACTTATAATTTAGCCACAAATTGAAGCTATTTTCTGCCTATGTGGCTGTGTTGCATGATTTGTTTGGAAGTAGTATTGCTGATTCAGTGGAAATAAAGAATGCCTCATAGTGCTTACTCCTCCTTAATATTCCTTTGTTTGTTGGTGAGGAAGTCAATGAAGAACCGATATTGACAGTAAGCAATGCTCCGTTTTTGTAGTTGAAGTTTTGATCATAATAATAATAATAACTTTATTTGTATAGCACTTTTCATACAAGAAATACAGCACAAAGTATTTACAATAAGGACATTACATGACATAAAATGAATATAAAAACAGGGATAGAATGCCATAATTAATGTCAAATAAGATGGAAAATAGAATGCATAAAATCAATGTATAACATAAGATGGCAAGTAAAACCCACTGAATAATAATAATGATGATGATAATAATAATAATAATAATAACAATAAATTCAAGAGTGCACACTACCAATTTGCACCTAGGTCACTGAGGTTACAAATAAACACAACAGAAATATACTTTTCCAAACAGACATCACAGGTCTTCTACAATGAAATAGCATTTTCAGCTCCCTAGGATGCAAACTCATTGTGGGTCTTATCTGTCTCAGGCACAACCTGAAGTTGGCCAGGAAAAACACCCTATTGGTGGTGCTGTGGTGGTTAAAAACGCACGCCACAGTCTTGTTTTCTCAAATCTAATGGGCGACCACTGATGCCAACATTTAATTGAATTATACATAATCTGTAAAATCACTTTTAAGCTCAAAATGCACTATAAAGAGGTACGTGGAATACATAGAATGCATAACATAAGATGGGAAATAAAATTAAATTTGATGTTCTTTTCTCCAGGGCAATGACCCAAATGAGCGTCCGCCGCTGGACGCCCAAACACGTCGCCAAGTGGCTGAGGGAAGAAGGCTTCTGCGACTATGTGGACCTGCTGTGCAACAAGCACCGATTGGACGGCACCAGTCTGCTCGCCCTCAGCGAGTATGACCTCCGCTCGCCGCCTCTGGAGCTCAAAGTGCTTGGGGACATTAAGCGGCTGATGGTGTCCATCCGCAAACTACAGAAACAGAACATTGACGTATTGGAGGAGCTGGGTCTTCCCTTTGACGGCCACTCTCCTACCGGCTCCGGAGGCAGTTTGGACTGGCTGTGTAACGGAGACCCCGGCAGAGACTGTGACAGCACTGACACAGCTCCCGTGGGAGAGGAGTATCACCAGTACACTAATGGGAAATACAAGCAGCAGACCAGGCGCCTGGATCCAGAGTACTGGAAGACAGCACTAAGCTCCATCTATGTGGTGTTTGTCTTCGGGTTCACGTCCTTTGTCATGGTCATAGTGCATGAGAGGGTGCCTGACATGCGCACATACCCTCCACTGCCAGATATTTTCTTAGACAGGTGGGTGTGTGACAACTAAGGACACTCTTTAAGCCTTATTTTACTGACCTGGGGCACTGGGTAGCCATAAAAAAAAATGTCTCAGCTGTGAAATGCCATACATATATATTTATTAACAGAATATCCCACCAGATGGTGGACATTGTAATTGCCCTACTTCCTTGTAGCATGTTTCTATTATTGTCTTCACATATTCCTGATGGGCTAGCTTTGGTTCAAAGAGACCTTTGAGTGGTTTTTTTTACGTGACCTACTTTGTAGTGTGACCCATTGTTTATGACTTTTCAAGGAATTTATTTTCATGTTTGTTTGGGGAACTGCAGGGACATGTCATGTGTTTGGTGTGATAAAACACGTAGAAGCAGGCTACAGGTTTTGTGTCAATACAGTGATTTTACGGTCCATATTTTATTTAAAAATGCTATTTAAAATCAGTCATGAAACTTTGAACATAGAAATTAGGACCTGTTTGAAATATCTAAGACTTAGGCCTAACTGTAGTATTTAACCGAAAATATGTTACAAGGGCTGAGTCCTAAAAGTGTATAACTAATGACTGGTTTAGTCCAGTGATTCCCAACCAGGGGAACCAGTACCCCAGTGTGTACTTCTTCTATTGCCAGGGGTACTTGGAAAGATTGTGGAGCAGCTCAACTACAAAGAAAGTGAGCACAGTAGTTTAAACGGGTAGCTATAGTAATGAATAAATGGTAGAAATAAATAGCTAAAAGTGATTGCTAAACGGTTGGAATAGTTAAAAGTAATAAATAAAAGCATTAATAGTTGAAGTAGTTTGCTGAAAGTAGACTAAACTGTTCAAATAATTAGCTTAAAGTAATGGAGAAACGGGTAAAATTGTTAGCTAAAAGTAATGGTAAACGGTTGAAACATTCAGCCTCACTCCTAGTAGTAGTAGAAGTAGTAGTAGTCGTCGTAGCACAATTGCTGACAAACCAACCTAAATATTGACTGTTCAATGATATGAAAAAAATAATATGACTAGTGTTATACTTTTGGAACACACATTGTGTTGAAAACAGCTTGTTTTGTCCAACCAGCAATCCAAAACACGGATAAAAGCAGCAAATCCTCACATTTAAGAAATTGGACCAGAGAATGTTTGGAGGTTTTTTGTTTGTTTGTTTTTCATACAAATGACTTAAATGATTAAAAGATTACCAAAATAGTTGCCAATTAACTTTTTGTGGAACAACTAATCAACAGCTCTAATCTCTCTTTCTCTTTTCTTTTCAACAGTGTGCCTAGAATACCTTGGGCCTTTGCGATGGCTGAAGCATGTGGAGTGATCCTCTGTAATATCTGGCTGTTGGTTCTGCTGCTCCATAAACACAGGTAGAGTCCTGACAGTGTTTCTCACCAGTACAGAGTTGTCACCGCGGGAATTGTTGGATACCTACCGTGTGTCCCTTAAATCAGTGCCATAGAAGTTTACTATTTCTCACGACTTGTAGGTCCATTCTTTTGCGGCGCATGTGCAGCCTCATGGGGACGGTGTTCATGCTGCGCTGTATCACCATGTTTGTCACCTCACTGTCTGTGCCAGGACAGCACCTGCAATGCTCAGGAAAGGTAATGCATGATTAATTTTCTGTGCACCTTAAACACTACTTCTCTGCCTCTTTGAAAGATCACAGCACTGATGGCTTCACTTCTTCTTCTCCCTGTAGATGTACGGTGACATGTGGGCCAAACTGCAGCGAGCTGTGGCCATCTGGACCGGTTTTGGGATGACCCTGACGGGAGTGCACACATGTGGCGACTACATGTTCAGCGGCCACACGGTGGTCATTACCTTACTCAACTTCTTTGTCACAGAGTGTGAGTAGCTTTTAAGTCTGAGCTCATTTTTGTAATTTTGTGACATTCAGTAGCAACTAAAAAACACCATGTAGACATGTCAACATGCTTAAAACGGGAGCAGTTCATTTTTAAAGCTTTTTATGAGATTTTTTTCCTGCTAGTGATTGGGTTTGGCATTCGTTAACAAAAAAAAAAAAGTTTTCCAGCCACATTCAGTTATAATTCAACTTAATCATTTTGGTTGAAGGTCTGAATTAAACTGAAAGTCTGAATTGAAGGTTGAAGGTCTACTGAATGCATTTAAAGTTTACATTCTGCACAATATGCAGTTTTTGATTTCGTCTTCAAAAAACAACAGTAAATCAAAAATAAATCTAAAATCCTAAAATATAATTTTGTGTTTGACAGAGGATTTGAAATTCAAACCTGATTTTCACTAAAACTTGAGATAATTGATCTGTTTTACTTTGTGTTAAGACTTACATACCTTTAAAATGTCACAATAGTAGGCAGATTTTGTCCACATTCATTCATGAAAATCATGATAAATTATGAGCTGTTATTAAAAGCTGTGACATCAGAAGGTACTAGATCAGAAGAAGTCACATTTGTTGAGGTAGAAACAATGTAACCATATTTGGGAACATTGTCCCTTTGTTGCCACCCAGTGTCCTTTTGCTGGTATTACAACTGAAATAAAAAAAACTTGCCTTCCTCAGTCTGGCCTGGACAGAAATAGTCTGTCATTTCAGGATATAATAGATTTCTGCATAGTGTAGTAAAACTAAAAAAGAAATTGAATGACTTGACTGTATCTTCAGCTGTTCTTTGTTCTAATTTCCCAAACAGACACCCCACGAAGCTGGAACTTCATTCACACGTTGTCCTGGGTCTTGAATCTCTTTGGCATCTTCTTCATCTTGGCCGCACACGAACACTACTCCATCGACGTGTTCATAGCGTTCTACATCACCACCAGACTCTTCCTGTACTACCACACTCTGGCCAACACCCGGGCCTACCAGCAGAGTCGACGAGCTCGCATCTGGTTCCCCATGTTCTCCTTCTTTGAGTGCAACGTCAATGGGCCCGTCCCCAACGAGTACTGCTGGCCCTTCTCTAGACCGGCTGTGATGAGGAGGCTTATCGGATAATGAAGAGCAGCAGCGGTACTGTGAGACACTTCTTAGCCTGTGCTGTTTAGTCTGCTTTGTCAAGTTGCCAACTGAGGCGGTGTGTGTGTGATAACTTCATCAACAAAGACTACTGTTGTGATCCTGTTAGCACTGAGGCCTGATGGGATGCACAGAGCCATACCTTCTTATATTCTGGGATTTATCTTCAAACCTGCCTCCTCTGTCACCTTTTTGTTTTAGTCGGATTAAACAAAATCCACAACAGAATTTCTTAAAAGCCCCATCAACACTCTTTGCTTGATTTGAAAAGTGAACACAGTGGAGATGTGTCTCATGTATTGATTGCTTATTTCTCCTCTAAAGGGATATCATTTTATGTAGCATGAACATTTTTCAGCATCTCCTAATTTAAAGACTTATGCTGTGTTCACACCAAACGTTTTGTGCGGCACGGTTACATACAAAGTCAATGCATCGTCATACGCGTATACACGCGTGTTGAAATGTTTAAACTTGTGTGGCACTGTGCTGCGAAAGCCTATCAGCGTTGAGATTCTCCTGCACAGCATTGCCCTGATCGATCCAAACTCCATTCAGAAAACAAGCATTTTAAAAGTTGTTTGCTTGTCATCTTGTGGACAGGCCTGACAAACCATGAATTCAGACTTTTTTCCAAATTTGCATCATGATTTAGTTATTTCGGCATCCTTTTGTTCCTTTTATTACAATTAAATCACAGAAAAATCAGTTTATTTGGGGTTCATACCATTTCACTGAGCAGTGTGCACCTCTGGATGATGTCATGAACCCAGACATGACGCCGTTTGGTTTTCTGACGTATCTGGGACTTCCACAACAGGTGCAAAACAGCCATAGTGGTTATGTCAGCCATTGTTGATGACTGAAAGAAATAGAGGAAAGAAACGTTTTTGGTACCTACACCGGCACGAGTAACGCAAATAAACACGAATGATCCAGTGGTCAAACTCGCGTGAGTAACGCAAGGTGGAAATTTGCTTTGGTGTGAACACAGCATTACTCGTAAATCTGTTAGAGTATTTGGATAGCACACGATAAAAGGAAGCCACATCAAAAAACTCTCAGGCAGCAGTAATCCTTCACAGCACTTTGCCATTTTCTGTGCAATTAAAATATCTTGATCATGTTGAGGTTTGGATCTGGATTCTTAACTGAAAGTTTAGTCTTACCTCCCACTTTGTAATTTATCAAAACTCTATGGACCACTGTTAAAGCAATATGTAAAGA
Organism: Heterobranchus longifilis; assembly: GCA_028570985.1. NCBI lineage: Eukaryota > Metazoa > Chordata > Actinopteri > Siluriformes > Clariidae > Heterobranchus > Heterobranchus longifilis. The sequence continues at coordinate 22,202 of JAOVVB010267621.1, read as the reverse complement.
TCTACATTACACTGTTGCTTTTTTCTGTACAGCAAAATGTTCATCATGTTGAGAAACAGATGTTACTTCTTTGCCGTTGTTTGGAAGTCGTTTTCATTCCTTGAAATAATGCTTACATGTTGACAGTGTTACTAAATGTTGACATTGAAAGCATTGAAAGATAAAGTATGATAATGTCATTATCAGCCAAAAACATGGAATCAAAGATTTATTTCCAGCTGTCTTAAATATATAATTCCAATTGCCAATTAAGTGTTACGGTGGGTTTCTCTTTGTAGAAATGTCCCAAATATTCCATGTTTACTGTTGGATAGTTATATAGTGTTTTTTTTTAAATCAGCATACATTGTAAATGATAATAATCATTTGACATTAATCTGTAGTAATAGTTCTTTAAATGAATCCTTAAATTTGTATGTATTGTTTATATTAATTTATTTCATTTTGTAACAGTCAATAGGTATTTTTATATTTCATATACAATGTTACAGCAACATGCACATGAAGAAATATGTTTACAGTTGCTCTTAACAATGTATTTATTTGAAACACAATGTGCTTTTTAAGTGTAATGTTGATTTCAGATTGGCCTCTGCATTTCATTGAGTGAAACTTGCCAGTGCAGTAAGAGAGATGTTGTAATAGATGTGGTCATTACAGCATTTTAGAAACGTGGTTGTTCTAAATGGAGTTGACAGTCGTCTACAACACATCCCGTCATTGAGTAATGATGCTGTTGTGTTCATATGCTCATGCAAAGCCACATTACTCGTTTCATGTCTTGTTCAGTCATTTCCATCATTAAAGAGCTGAAATCAAAGACCAGTTTCTTTTTTTTCCCCACTCACTGCACAACCTCATAATGAATGTGCATTATAAATAGGCTGATAATGTGCATAGTCTTCGGCATGAGAGACATCAGTTTATAAAATTGTCAAAAGCTAATGTTTAGCCTTGGATGGCGAGTGGACATGTGAAGTACTTAGATTACGGAGTGATAGCTTTAAGACTGTACAGGCCATCCAGTAAAATGTGTTGGAAAGGTTCAAGTTTTATTTAGAATATTCTGATTTCTGTAGGCTAGAAAAGGTAACTATTTGTTGTATGTTTTTTTCTTTTGTACATTAGATGATCATTTTATGAGGAGAAAGACTGAGCTATAAAGATGTTTTTTATTTATTTGTAAACACTGAGATGGACTACGATTTAGTTTTCTTTGTAATGACATTATTTATACTAGGATAGGTCCACATAATTTCTGCACAAGAATAACTGGATTGACACCAAGGCTAACTTTGGGCAAGTTTATTTTTAAGTAAATTACATCAGAATCAGTTTTATTGCCAAGTAGGGTTGCACATACAAGGAATTTGTCTTGTTTTTGTCTTGCACATTGCATGTGCAGTGCAAAAGTCAAGAGACAATAGAAAATAGAAACATTTACAATAGCAAATGTGAAAAATATAAGAAATATGCAAAAATATATCTGTTTTTGAAGTGGAAGGGGATATTGTTCACAGTATGAAGTACAAGAATATGTGCATGTGGGGAGAGAGTACAGATGTGTGTTAATGTATAACATCAGAATAAATGTTAATGTTAATGTTAATTAAATTATTAAATGCAATATGAAAATTCTAACTTTATTTCAGACAGGTCCATATCAAATATAAGAAAACTGAGAAAGTTGTAAAGTAGGTTGTTATTATTATTATTATTATTATTATTATTATACGTAGAATTTATACAAATGATATGTTTGACTTTAATGTTATATATATTTTTTTTTTTATATTACCTTGACATCATTTTTTTGTTTGTTAATGGGAAGGAATCTATTAATCAATGTATTATAAAATGTATAAATAAATTCCTTCGTTAATGGTAAAAGCTGTAAAGCTCAGTAAAACGTTGCCATAGCGATTTAGAGGTCTTCCATTTGCCGGTGTTCTGGTAGCACACCTTTGGCATTTAAAAATAATATTTTTACAGTCTATGTTCATGAAAAATGTTGACTTTTATAAATGACAGGAATTAAGTTTGCTGTTGCCAAATCATATAACAAATACATAATTAATTGACTTAAAACGACAAAATTATCATCTTGTTTCGATTTCAGACAGGCACAAAATAGATAGCTATATTTGGGGTCCTGCGGCGCCGAGGTCAGGAGGTTGTTTGTTGCGGCGTCTCCTCCATATCGTCCTACACCGGCCGGTCCCTCCTGCTTTTTTCTGCTGCTTTTCCTATTTCAAACGCGGACAGCAACATTATCGACACAACAACATTGATACTCGGTAAGTAATCTTTCGTGTAATTAATTAGCTTGCTTATGTTGTATTTTATTTGAATGTCGGCAGGATGGCTATCAAACGTCCCATTTGCTAGCTAGAAAACGCCCCCTACCACCCTCGTGTGTTCAAACTCCTTCAAAATACTTTAGCAGACACCAGAGGCGGTGTAATATGTCTTATCATTTACTATTTGAATAGCATAGCATTACAAATGAGAAATCCTTAACTGCGTATGTGTCAAAGAAAACTCATCGACTTTCTGTTAAGTGTTTATTCCCCGTTTTATTAAAAAAAAAAATGTTATTCTACAAACGGCGGCTTTAATAATTATATTCATGCTAAATTATACTAAGAAAAAGACACATTCATTTGTGTGCCAGGTATGCTGTCACACCTTTACCTTATATTATCGTGCTTCTGGTTACTGTAAGCAGACAGTAGCCTCCGGGCTAACCTTGAACTATGAGGAAACGTGACAACACAATCTGTAGTAATGGAGACCGCACGACTCTGAGTCAAGTGGTGCAGGTGTCTGACACTACAACTATTTTAAGGCCAGTGACAGCACCTTATAACTATTCAATAATGTGATGTTGGAGAAACATTATTTAAACAAAACCAGTAAATGATTGTAGTGTAAGTGTTGCCAACATTTTAGAAATGTAGGCAAGCTCCCCCAAATGTTTTTAATAGTCAGATTTGTATTTGTTTATTGTAATGTATTTAATTTATTTGCTTACTACAGTATATTTGCTGTTGAAAAGATCTACATTTCTATTTAAAAGGCTTCTCCACACTACAAGGAATATGGGGAAATACTGACAACTTTATTTTGTTTATTACTATGTTGTTGTTGTTGTTGCCTACAAAATACCATCATGACTTAATTTAAAAAACGATTATAGAATGTAAATTCCTGCAAGGTGGCTATAATTTACAAACTCCTAGTAGAGCTGCAACGATTAATCGATCAGCTGATCGACAGAAAAGTAATCATTAAAGTAATTTTTCATGCAAATATGGCAGGAAATGCTGTTTTCAGCCTCTCAAATATGGAGATTTCCTGCTTTTCTGTGTTTCATTTATCACATTAAACTGAATATCTTTGGGTTTTGGACTGACAAAACTATTTTCGGACTATTTTATAGACCAAACAATTATTTAAGAAAATAATTAGCAGATTAATCGATAATGAAAATAGTCGCTAGTGGCAGCCCTAATTCCTAGAAAAGATACTGAGGGCATGACCCCAGCATCCTCAATGGTAGCTACAGCCCTATTTTATTTAAAGTTAAAATGTCTGTCCTTTTACAGTTTACACAGATTTTTCTGACTTTTCAGTGCACATGCATAGTTTAGATCATTATGTGCATTTATGGTTCTTTTTCACCATTTTCACTCTCTGAAATGTCCTTTTGTGACAGGCAAAATGGCAGTTCCTCCAACATATGCAGACCTTGGAAAATCAGCAAAGGACATCTTCAATAAGGGATATGGTAACTGGAAGCAAGATAAAAGGCAGTTTTATAAGTGTGTATTTATTGACCCTCAGAGGACAGGCCGGCTGTTTGAAATGCATTACCAAACTCAGTAAGTAAGTTCCTCACTGTCATTGTCCTTGCAGGTTTTGGACTGGTTAAGCTTGATGTGAAGACAAAGTCTTCAAGTGGAGTGGTGAGTTCAGCTGTTACTATAAATATGCAGTAATGCATTGCAGGTTATCACAGATATAACGTTATCAGCATATATGTCAAGATAAGTATCAAGAAAGTGCAGTATCAAGATGCCAAATATGTGTTTAGGGTAATTAAAAACATATCCGAGAGCACTGACAAGTCCTGTTCACTACATAATGTCTGTTACATCTTAATGTTTAAAAATGAATATCAGCTGAAAAGAAAGTTGAACTGTCTGTCAATATTAATATCTGACTTTTACTGTTTACTCTGTCAACTGTAGTGGATGAACTGCTCCAACCTGCTGTACTGTATGCAGGTAAAATTAATTTCCTCTTGTCTTCATTTTAGGAGTTTAAAACGTCCGGTTTGTCCAACGTGGACACCAGCAAGGTCACCGGAACACTAGAAACCAAGTACAAGTGGGCTGAGTATGGGCTGACCTTCACGGAGAAGTGGACCACAGAAAACACACTTGGAACTGAAATCTGTGTCGAGGATCAGGTAAGTTAAAAAGCTGTGTTATGTTGCTGATCATCCCACAAATGCAACAGCTCCAAATGACATGTGACTGATGGAATGATCTTCTTTAGATCACCAAAGGGCTGAAACTTACTTTTGACACTACATTTTCACCAAATACTGGGTAAGCTCCAGTTTTCTATGTTAATCATAAAATCACAAAGTGCAATCATTGTATGAAGAAGACCCTTATTACTTCCTCACTTTTCATTTTTAATTTCACAGCAAGAAGAGCGGAAAGGTCAAGACGGCTTACAAAAGGGAATACCTTAATGTCGGTGTCGATGTAGATTTAGATTTCGCCGGTCCTACGATCCATGGAGCAGGAGTGGCCGGCTACGAGGGCTGGCTGGCCGGCTACCAGATGACCTTTGACTCCGCAAAATCAAAGATGACCCAGAGTAACTTTGCAGTTGGTTACAAGACCGGAGACTTCCAGCTCCACACCAATGTGTACGTATTTTTTGTGCGATTAATTCACAATTAGTTCTTAAAAGGAAACTCATATTAGCTTACAGTAACGTAACATTAGGCTCTACAACAACTGACCTCAGACAGACACAGACGATGCTCTGGGCCATGTCCCTCTGGGGGAAAAGATTGCCTCCCTGTAGTTGGTCCTCTTCCTGCACAAATTGCGAATGTTTTATTGAATAACTGTCACAAATTCGCATCGCTGCTGGTATGAATAGTTTCGATGCAAAATCTTCACCGCCGATTATTCTGCTTTTTCGTGTTGTTTATTTGTCATGTCCCCGGTGTGTAACGGCCTTTAGATCAACAAATAGCTTAACAAAGAACTCAGTTCTGTCAGGTGAGGAATACTGACATGCAAGTGATGTTGCTCATTTCTTTTTTTTTTGCTTTTTTACCCTCAGAAATGATGGTTCAGAGTTTGGTGGATCCATTTACCAGAAGGTAAACGACCAGCTGGAGACTGCTGTGAATCTTGCCTGGACAGCAGGCAGCAACGGCACTCGCTTTGGAATTGCTGCCAAATACCAGTTAGACTCCAGTGCCTCCATATCAGTAAGTGTCTTTTCTTTAACCTCCCCCAAGAAAGTTATGTTTCCCTGATGTTTGTCAGCAGAGTGTCTCAAAAATGTGTTAACCGTTCCTTGGCATTATGTTGGAAGTTAGGCTACAAGCCAAGAAACAAGGGATTGATGTTTGATTTTTATGATAGGACATTTTTTGAACATTTCCACTTTTTTGTCTTGAACTATTGGTTGCTTATTTAAATTTAAAGTACACACAGTATTTCAAATGATAATTAAAATAATAAATATAGAAGTTTGTGTAGCCTTGCAGGCAGAGTCCACAATTAGCACCCAGCACTCGCCAAATGCAAGTAAAAATCTACATAATAAAATAAATGACGTCAGTCGCCATTGGTGGGTTGCCGGAGTAGGCCTACTTTTTTGTGATCAAATATCTATTGAAATTAAAACACAAACTGCGAGTGTGTGGCAGCACATTGCCGGAGTAGATCAAGCTAAAAGAAAAAATTAAGAGCATGGGGAAAGTACAGTCACATTAATATTTACAGAGAAGTGACGCTTAAAGGAGCGAGGAGAGATTGGCTTTTTTATGACGGCAATACAGTGAGCTCCACAAATAGGACATTGCATCTGATGCAGTTTTACGGACTGTTTTATGACTGTTAATGTTTTTCAGTGTACAGGGTTCCTACGCAGTATGAAAAAGTATAGAATCTGATTTTAATAATAATACTTTCCATGTCTGGATAAGTATGGGGAAAAAAGAGAGCATTGTCCCTATTCTGGTTTCTAAAATATAACATTAAGAATGTCATGTAAATCCCACTCTTAACTCTTATTCTTCTTTTTGTTTTTCAAAAATATTTTTTGTTTGCCATCCCCTGCATTTGGCTTGTCAATAACACGGTATTGCAATAATGCAGTTATTGTGACAGCCCTGCACGGACGCCGTGAAAATTCAATTATTTCACTTTTTTCAACTTATTTTAGTTTCTTATTTATAAAATAGAAAAACAAAATTAAAGGGTAACAATAATATAATATTATTTATTGAATATGTTAAAGGAAAATAATATGAGCATAGGTAGCAGCGGTTAGTTTAATTCCTCTTTGGACAGAGATGTTTGACAGTGAAACACAGTGAGGACTGAACGGACACGATGCAAGTTTTCCGAGGGCTGCCATGACAATCTGAAATATAAAGACTGGTTGGAAAGCTTGATACAAACTTTCTGGAAATTTGAGTCTGGAAAGGTCTGGAATTTTGAAATGGAAACTGTGTAGGAACCCTGAGTGTACTAGACATTGGCAGTTAGACCAAAAAGTTAAAACCTCTCGTCTAATATACAGTGAAACCACAATGGACCTCTTTTTCAGTAACATAAAGAAAAATATATTTAATTTTTATATTTCAGGTATGAAACTAGTCCTCTCGGCACTGGTGGACGGGAAGAACATCAATGCTGGCGGTCACAAACTTGGTCTGGGCCTGGAGTTGGAGGCATGAGGATCTGCTCTGCCATTTTGTAAGAAGAGAAATATCAGCAGAATCTGATCCTGAGCACTCCTGTCTGGTCAGAAACTGGTCAAAAAGAGATGAAGCCAAAACAAAAAAAAAGAAGCCCAGTTCTCGAGCACTGTTAAAAACGGAAACCTTTCCACCAGCCTCCTTTTATTGTGGTTACAATAACTAGTCATGTTACTCCTTCTGCCAATTTATCCTCGATAACAATAGGACAACCCTCCTCTGGGTGCACCGTGTCCAGGAATGGTTTAAAAAAACAAAACCTTGTTATTTTGCTGAAGTGTGATAATGTAGAATGTAAACCTGAGCTGTTAATTTGCACAGTAGAATATAATATCTTTATTTAAGCTCTTTCTCCTTTGTTTTATTTGCACATATTTGTATTTAAGTAGCACCTGTTGGGAGGTTTACTCCAACAAAATATGCTTATCAAGATCGGAGCCAGTTTAGTGGCTGCTCTTCACTTCTAGAAAGGCTTAGTTATGCTGTGTGACGAGACCTCCACTACCTTAAATAGCTGCTTCTAATTTGCAAGACAATGCTAAATGGATTTTCTTTTCCTCTGTGTGACTTGAGTGAAAGAATACGAGTGAATCATCCACTTTTCTTCCCATTTTTTCGAGGACTGTGACACTAATCAGGAAGAGGTTTGTGTGTTGGTGTGTGTCTAACCTTTGCAATAAAGTCCTGAAATCAAACCAAGGTTATATTTAGGATTTTTTTTCTTTTTTTTTTACTTTTCAATAAAATTTTAGTTTAGTTTTAGTTAGTTTTCATAGTGCGTTTGCTAGTTTTACATAGTTTTACAGTAGTTTTAGTTTGTTTTTGTTAGGGCCAAGTATAATGTCTCAGAAGTAGGTCTGTGTAGCTACATGTACAGAATATGTGCTTAGAGAACAGCACAGGAATGGCCATGATGTTTAATCTTTGTGCTACTATACTGTCCATTCAATTACAAAAAATATTTTTCACTGCTTATTGTTTTACTTTACTATAATAACCCAAAATCGAACGTTACTCTTTCCTGTAATTTGACAACAATACATAATTATAGCATGGAGAATGATATGAAATCAGTTTGGTAAAAATAACGATGCAGTACAAAAGAAATGGTATGTACGTTTTATACATTTAATTCAAACGCTGCACTTTGTAACTGTAAAACTAATGATTAAGTTATTACAGATTATAGAAGTAATGAAATTACTTAACAATAGTGTTCCATCATTTCCACATTAACCTGTAGTGATCCAAATGGTAATATATGTTTCAGCTAACATTAAATATCCAATATAATAGTTAAGCTAACTTTAAAAAGGCCTGCTTTAATCCCACAGGGGCAGTGGTTCCCAAACGTTTTCTGCAGGGGCCCCCTTTCATTCATAAAAACAAGAATTTATTTGAAACATTCCTGTAATTATTACACAACTGCAACTTCAGTGTGCCACATCTTACTGAAAAAACTATAGGCCTAAATAAGGAACGGAAGTCATTTAGAGTGCAGCATTAAAAGTGACAGCAGCAGCATGCATCTTCAAAATATTTACTGTGTAACAGCATTCACTGCTTTTAACATTTTCTCCAAATGACCTCTATGTACGGAAATGGCAAGTTTACCAACTCCCTGGGAATAAACAAAAAGCTGAACATTTTCTCTGCAAGAATGACATAAGTCCAGAGTCATGCATCAGTGATCAGTTATTTATATTTATCCTAGCTGTTCCCCCACTCCCCCTCTTGGGGGTCACGCCCCCCAGTTTGGGAACCACTGGGTTAAAGCAAGAAACTTGAAAAGTTGCCCAGGATGAAATGTGTACAATGTACTGAATTAAGAATTATATGAATTTAAGACTGCTCTATGTGTGAAATTAAGCATGCTGCCTGATTAAGCCCTGAACCCAGTGTTTCCTTCCAAAGCCCATGAATCATTGCATGCATCAGACATCTGTCCTATAGTTTGATAGCGAGTGTGAGCCCATCTCCCACTGTGAGCATGCTCAGGCTGATTCGAGCGTCTCGGTGCAACTTCTTGTTCAGTATGTCGATGGCCACGGTTATGTCGTCAGGGGCCAGATTCAGCACCTTCCCACCCCACAGCACCTGCAGGAGCAGAAGAAAAAAACATGTTTAGAGGATTAGCTGCTTGAAATAGTCTAATGCAAGAAGTCAAACTTGAATATTTGTCTTGTGTGAAGCCCCTACATTGTCGATAGCAATGATGCCCCCTTTCCTCAACAGCTGCAGAGACTTTTCGTAGTAGTTGTCATAGGTATTTTTGTCTGCATCAATGAAGACAAAGTCAAATGTTTCCGCCTGGCCATCTGACAGAAGATCATCTGAAAGAAACAAGACCAAACAGAAAGTTAAGTGATATTTCAGGTTATATTTTAATCTCCATCACAATGTACTGTATCTGTCACCCAACATCTATCTTCTTTTGGAAATACCCTCTTAGATTCTTTAATAGCTAATAAAGTGAAATAAGATCACTTTAAAATTGTCCATTTTTTTCCCATCAAAGAAAATATGAAGATATTTCTCCCTTTGGCTCATTTGGTAAATCTGAAATAGTGTAAACATGTCTTTGAGAGAAATATTATTTCATGATTTAAAAAATAAACTATAAACAAACCCAGCTTTCGAGTAGTTGTATGATTCATTCACCAAACATAACATTCAAGCAAATGCTAATTTTTATATTTGATGAAATAATTCATTGTATTGCATTTTTGATGATACATTATATATGTATATAATTGGCAATTTCTGTATAGTGGTTAGTAAAGTAAAAATAAATAAATATACAAAAAATAAAAACTAAAGCAAGGTCACGTGATCCCGGTGATTCAGGTGACGTCAACAAACGTAATCACCGTCACGCCGTCGTTTAGCGTGCGCGTGTTTGATTCAAGTGGAGCAAAAACTTAAACTGAGGTGAAGTCGGCGAAATGCTAAAACACGCTTGTACATTCAACTGTTTTGGAAATAATTCGCACATATGTTTTTACAGACGCGAAGAATGAAGAGAAGAGCAGCACGTGGACCTCCTCGCGGACACCTGGAGTCCAGGTAAGACACACAAAACTTGTGCAGCGGTGAGCTGCCATTACCTGTGCTATATTTGCCTGTGTGTTATATGTGTGGGTAAAACCAGCTATGTTACTTAGCATCTAATTAGCTTAGCTGAATGGGTTTAGCTAAAACGCAGCTGCTCGCCAAGTTGGAGTTGATTGTTGCGCCACGTGGTAATTCAGTTAATTAATTTCAGCTGTCACATTGTATAGTTCAGCTAATTTCATCACTAATTACGAGGGAAATCATTTACGAAACACCACTGGAACAATGTACAGCGTGTCTCTTGTCACTTAAAGTGTAGCTGCACTTTTAATGATCATAAAAAAATAATAAACATTTCAGATAAAGCATAAATCTCGTGTATCGAGGGCGTCACGTGCTCATTACTGCCCCCTGGGGCCGGAGGGCGGAAACACACACTGGTAGTTGACGGTCGGCGTGAGAACCCATTTAATTTCTATGTGAGAGCAGCAGATGTAAGTTAAGATTGTGCGTTTCAATACCCATACTACCATACGATTTAGCATGCCAGAAAATTATTAAGTATGTCCCAATACATAGTATGTCAAATGTAGCATGCCATAAATACCAGGATGTCCTACTACATTTGGTTGCATTTTGCAGTATGCAAGCCAGCATGCTTTTCTGGCCCCAAATCATCACAAGTAAAGTATGCAATTTGGAACATAGCCACAGGGACCTCAAGTCAAGTGGCATTTTAGGTGACTTTTACAGAAACTGGGTTTAGTTTAATCCCATTGACATGTGTTATTTTTTATTTAAAAACACATACAAGCCCTCTAGAATGACTTTTGTAACTCTTGCATCAGGAAATTGTACATCTCCTGTCAGATGTAGAACAGTAAGTGATAAGAAAAGAGATGTATGACTGTACCGAGAGTTTTCAGGGCTGGCTGTATGCGTAGATCAATTTTGTGCTCGACTCCAGCCTGTAAACAAAACGAAACAAGAATATAGTCAAAAGTAAAAGTGCATCAGATAAGTTGCCTGATGATAGCTGAGAAACACAGTACTGCAGTATATCAGGATGTCTTTTGTGAGTGTATTTACACGCATGATATTTATTCTGTTTTTGAGTTGGTTTTACAAACATGAAGTTGTTTATAATAACCCGGTTTTGCTATTTTCTGGATGAGTTAAAATAAGATGTAGTGATATCAGCCTGGATACAGCTGACTGTCGGTTTATGTTTTGTATACATAAGCTGAAATATTAATTAATTAATGGAAACATTGAGAAGGAGGTGGAAGTCTGCATTTATTAACTGTGACCAATCGGAATAAACTTGAAAGTCGTGACATTAAATTCTGAGGGTGGTGCTGATGTAAATCAGGATAATTCATTTTAAAATACTGCAGTAGTCGTCTTTTATCACACAAAAGACTGGCAGACAGAAGTCTGCTCCACATGCAGATGCACAGACTATTACCTGTGGTGTATGAAAATCCTCTGCACTGATCAGCACTTTGCAATATGGGAACAATACAGCAGTATTACTTATCATATACTGAACCCCATCATAATACCGTGTTTCGACTAATACTACAGATGTGAATGGTACCTCTTTCCAGAAGGGTTTGCCAATGTTGGTGTAGTCTTCACTGATATCACATGCCACCACGACTCCATCGTCAGGCAGAGTCAGTGCAATGCTCAGTGTGTTGTAGCCTGTGTATACTCCTGCAATCAGAGGGCACTCAAATCAGAAAAATGGACGACAATAGAAAGGGCAATTTTAGAGTAAATCCAAATAACATAATGGTTTTGCACAGGCAGTGTGTTTACATAGTAACCGTGTTATGGACAGATTTCTGAAGTAATCCGATTTCTCAAATCTCAAAACTGTGCAGTCTCTCACCACAGAGCTTGTCCTCTCGCTGTCAGTCAAACCTTGAATTACTGACCTGCTGCACATTAAAGCAGATTTTAGAGAAACCAGGTTACTACAGTATGCACAGGAAATTTGAAAACCTCCATTTTATTCTGTCTTATAGGGCCGCCCCCATATTTTTGCTGTTTGACCATCCGTTTGTGTAGACGTCGCATTGCGTTAATTTCGATGTACGTACAGAATGAACGGACAAATCGGACACAGAATATGTGAGGCAGCGTTGTGCGTACGCATATTTAAAAGCAACTATATCTCCGGCTTTAGTTGATTAGTCGACTAATCGGTTGTTTTGATCTTAGTCGACTAAGATTTCTTTAGTAGATTAGTCATTTTTCATGCTTTTTTCATGCGGAATGACTTATTTCCAAGAAACTTATGAGCACATCTCTGGTAAACACAAGATTTAAAGTGGTGCTTTTGCATGAAACTAAATTTTACAGATCTTTCGATTAAATCAACTAATTGATTAGTCGACAAAGTCGTATGATGATTTAGTTGAGGACAGCCCAACTATCTTAATTGATTTTGTTCTGTTGTTTATTTCTTCTTGTTTTTGAACGTCATTCTAATGCTTTTCTCTGCCGGTGTAAAGCACTTTGAATTGTGCCGTGTGTATAAAGCTGCCTTGCCTTTACAGCATTCAATTTCCTGTAGAGCTGCAACTAACGATTATTTTAAATAGCGATTAATCTGCTGATTATTTTCTAGAATAATCAGTTAATCATTTGGTCTATAAATTGTCCTTGTTTTGTCGGTCTAAAACCCAAAGATATTCAGTTTTATGTTTTTTTTTTTTTTTTTAAAGCTGAAAATATTCATATTTGAGGCTGAAAACAGCATTTTCTGCCATTTTTGCAATAAAAACTTTTTTTAATTTAATGATTATGGAAATAATTGGAGATTATTTTTCTGTCGATCGACAGTGCAACTAAACGTTGCAGCTCTAATTTCCTGCACAACCCGATTTCTCCTAGAAACGTGGCTTCTTGTGTGCAGTACGTGTAAAGGTTAAGGATGGTTGAATCTCAATCATGAGAGGTGTACATGTTTCAGAGATTTCGATGTGATGTTAAGTGCGAGGCCATTACCAATCTCTAATGCTTTCTTGGTTTTGATTAGTTTTGCCAGATTAGCCATGAACTGCGACTGCTCACAGGCGACCATCATGATGTGCCAGGAGTCTTCCATTGTCCTCTGAAAGCAATAAGCGGAAACCAGTTGCATTAGTTTCACAAATTACACCGTGAAACATGATTACATCTTAGGACATCGAGTGCTTAATTGTGCCAGAGCACATCTGTATTCCAGATACCAAGACGTGCTTACCAGTCTGAGTTTTTTCAGGACCGGATGCTCCCTCATGGAGTTATTGATGACGTACTGGAACAGTGGGTTGTCCTTTTCCCTGCTGTGACTTATGAAGGAGCTCATTGTGGTAGATTTCCTTTTCCCTGAGGACAAACTTAAACCATGAAACAATTAGAAGGATCTTAAGAGCACAACGATGGACCTACTGTCCAGCTTATACATCTTTCAGGAAACTGACGTTAGTTGATTTAGATTAGATAAAAGTTAAATGATCTCAGTGGGGAAATGCAATTATTGCACCAGCAGCAGCAGATCCAGATAAAGAAATGAAGACTGGAAATTGTAAGACAATATAGCTTGACATCTTGAGGGAAATACAATGAGTCAGTCTAGACTAACACATTCTGGTGACAGTGGCTGTCCCCTTTTCTCTGTTTGTACATCATTGGATATTTCTAGTTTTCGAGGGCTTTGCAGTTTTGTGTGTTTACCATTTTGAAGTCTATAGAAGCTGGAAGGGAAAGTGAATGGATTTGTACTGGGTACAACTTTGTACAAATTTGTACAACTCTGTAAACTTGAAGCAGTGTCTCTACAATACATTACACCATACTGTGTCAAGTGATTGCATACTTTTTTTTAGTTAAACTACTAATAACTCCATTAATGTTCATACATTTGCTTATGTTTTTCTATCCATACAATCAGTGCTGAATGATTTTGAAAAAACATCTAATTGCGATCATTTTGACTGATATTGCTATTGTGATATATTTTGTGATATTCAGGGAATGATCACTTTTTACATAATCTCATTTTTCATTGAAAAACATTAATATGATTATGCTGTGGTTTTTTGCAGGGATCTGAACCAACAACAATGTTTTTTTAAAGTCTGAAGAATATGATGTGTAGGTCAGGACATCTGTGCAGCACGACAATATTTAATTTAATCTAAAATTACATTTTGCCTTTAACAAATATTGCACCTCCAGGGATTTAAAAATTGCAGTAGGTCACATTGCAATTTTTCGTGCCCAGCGCCGATGAGACGAGGAAAATGGGTTGTGGCTAAAGGTAATCCTAGATTTACCAAAGTCTCGCTACACGGGTAAGGTTAGGCATTAATCTCGCATAGTTAGTCAAATGCAAAATACAAATGAACTAGACAAATACCTTTTCAACATGAGAACTAAGACTTGAGACAGGAAATGAAACCTACATGCAGATGCAAACAGTTTCATGAAAAAGCAACTCACCACGGCACAAAGTTGCGAAGACGGTGTCTCGGGTCTGAGAGTGTCGATATGAATTCCTGGTTAAACGAACCGCAAATATTCGCGCAGTCATGTAGCGATAATAGCGGTCATATGACCTGCGGCAGCGGTCATGATAGGACTGTCGGACAGATGCCCATTATGCAAGTGCATGTCTCTTTCCTTGAAATATGTGTGCAGATATTACAAGTAGGATAAAGGCCCTGCAGTCAAATTACAATTAAAAGTGCAGACGTATTATCAGCAAAAATATACTTAAAGTATCAAAGGTAAAAGTCCCTTTCATACAGAATGGTTCCATTCCGTTTATTATTGTTATTATTATTATTATTATTATTATTATTATTATTATTATTATTATTATTATATGCATAATGTATTGGATTGTTATTACACATGCATTAACATGTAAACAACATTCATCTGCAGTCTAAATCTTCAAAGTAACTAGTTACAGTAGTCACATTAATGCAGTGGAGTAAAAAGTACAATATTTCCCTCTGCAATGTAGTGAAGTAGAAGTGTAGAGTTGCATCAAAATGAAAATATTGTAATGTATCGATTTCTGCGGCTGCTCAAATCCAGATAATGACTCAATTAATTTCTGCTTAACCATATGTATCCTCAAATATGCATGTATCAGTCATTTATAATTAGGTTTTTTTCCATCACTTTCTGTTTTACCATTATTGGGCTGTAAAACAGGCGCAATTGCATGTTCTTTTTATTGAAAGTTTTATACACAGAAATAGAGTAATGTCAGTGAAACTGCGTTTAATTCCAGACAGAATTTCGTTACAAAAATCTTAAACAATTCTATAAGGTGCATCATGTTCGGTGGCAGCAGGATGCGTTCAGGTGCTTTCAAATAGGAATTAATTGTCAGAAAACTGAACAGTTTATTTAAAAAAAAAATATGGGGCTCCTCCCTTTCCTGTAAATTATATGGACAATAAAAAGTTTAGGACATGTAATGTAGGCGTTTGTACAGAGAGGGGCAGTGTTGTCAAGGCAGTGAAGCTCACTTACACTGATGTTACACATTTTGTCTCCAGTAAATAACACTGCTGATATGAAGAAAATAGTTTGGTGTTAAATGTACTTAATTTTCTGATAGAAAAGTACCTGATAGTCAACATTTTGTGCCATTTTTCAATATTTCTGTGTGCACGAGCATTCAATTCACATGTGGATAATCTGGTTGAACTTTAATAAAACATTGTTCCAGCTTGATAAATGAAGCATCAAAAACGTGTGTGTGTGTGTTATATGAAAGTGCATTTACGAATGCTTCTCTACGTGTTTCCCTCAGACACTCGGTGTCTGCGACTGATGCCAGATCACATTATTAACTACAGGACAGAGACGAGTGCTGTAGATAATTGACTTTAGGGAGAGTAAAGGCCAGTCAACCAAGGACAGTTGCCTGTTTCCTTATTGGGTCACTGGGACATTTTTAGGAAAAGCAGAACATATGTTAAAACTGTTAGAATTAAGATTTTATCTCATACTCATAATAAATCATTTCACAAATTAATTTACAAATAAGATTTAAGTCTTCACACCAGTTGGAGTTTTTCGCCCACTTTTTTTTTTTTTTTTTAAATTCAGATATATTTTGATGATTATTTGACAAAACAAAATAGGAGAACTTGAGCAAAACTCTTAAAAGTACACTCAGCAGGCATGGCTGCAGACCTTCAAACCAAATGATGGAGCAGAATTAGATGTATATTTGTGCTATAGACAAACAATGATGCCATGTGTTGGAGATAAGAAATTATTATTTATAAAAAATAAAACAGATTAGAAAACAAACAAAAGTAACAGTGTAGGTAGAAGTAAAACTTCCCTTCTCCTTTCTCACTTCTCATCTATTAATACATATATTATTTAAACAGATTTTCAAATGTACTTACAAACAACTATCCCAAATGTATTTACAACCCAAATTAAACATGCAAACAACTATCCCAAGTACATGCCTTAGACTTTCATTGATCTGCACTTTCTTTTACTCCTTGAATCTAAATCGTTCATATTTAATTTGAATTCTAACATGAAAAATTGAAAGGCTTTTTAATGTATATGTTTAAACGTTTCGGTCCCTCAGTGCATGTAAAGCAAAAATGACCTCAGACTCTGTGGAGGTATTGTAGTTTAAATTTTTCTGTTTTCATTTCATAAAGAGAAGAGACACGTGTATCCAGTAGAGGGGGGAAATGAGCGCCGACAGCTGCATACCAGACCACAGTACAACATTTCCGAACAATGATAGAGAAACTGTAACAAATTCAAATGATGGCAACAAATCCAGTGCACGTGAAGGCCACAGTGATAGCACAGGTTTCATAATGACAAGTGTGCAGGGGGTCGTATTCATTCAAGAGCAAGATTCGGACCCAGTGCTGTTTTCTAAATGACACCTCATTGTCCCTGCTCTACCTGATGGATAGCTTGGAATCTGACGCTCTCTCCTCTCTCTCATCTCCACTTTCCAGGAAGCCTGTGTGTGCCGGCCCTGCCGCTGATACTGACAGAGTCTGGACAGCAGGGGGGGCAGAGTATTCCTCCAGGGGACTGGGACGCTTCCAGCTGGGCCGCCGAGGTGTGGATCTCGCCCCGGGGTAAGCCTCGTGTGTGAGTAAACACCATAACAATCCAGCAGAGAGACACGCTCCCCGGGTCGGGGAATTTTCTGGTATGCCAGAACAATGTCTGACACTGTTGTGATGATTGAATTTTATAGGCCGGGCCCGGCCTGACTCGAGTCTACTGTCTGTGAGACGAAGTGTTTTATGATGTCACATGCCGGGATGATTAATGTGCTCTGAAATGTGTAGGCCCTCTTTGTATGTGTGATGAGGCAATATTCTGTTTTTATCACAGTCTACAGGGAGCTTTATGAGTCTATTATCTTTCTCTGCATAGCACTTGTTAAGCTTTAAGTGGCCTACTGTATCAACCATCCACCCAGTTACTCGCTACTACACTTTATTACTTAGCAAACATGCCCTACAAATTTTAAATCAGAGCCGAGCCGTGCTCGTCAGACTTCTCTGCTCTCGCAGACAATGAAATGCCGTGTAAGTCCGCTCCTCTCAACTCTCGAGTTTGACTTTGGCAGCAGTCTTTCCCTTTGACTGACAGATGAGCGAGCGATACGACTCCATCAAAAAAGTGCAGCCTGACAGTTCGATTTGACAGCCCTCTTCAAACCAAATATACTCCTTGTTCCTGGCACTACATCAATTTGACAAGAAGAAAAGTGGGAGAAAAAAAGGGGAAAAGATGTAGATATCTATACTCTAATATAGATTTCACTATGAAATAATAGAAAGAAATGTGTCCATACACACCCGGTGTTTAGTTCTGTCCTTTATTCAGTTACACAGTAATTGTACCTGTCTGCCAAGTGATTGAAATATTACTTCTTGTCCCTTAATATTGTTTTAGGGCTGCAACTAATCTTTACATTATTGATTAATCTATTGATTCATGTTTTAAATCAATTGTTTAGTCCATAAAATGTAAAAGAAAGTCAAACATTTCATTCAGTCAGCTTAACAAGCTCTTCATTTTAGACAATTGGTTTGGCAGGGGGGTTATTGTGTTTCCCTCATCAATCCATAGCGAGGGACGCATCATCGATTTAATCAACAAAGTTATCAATTAACTGACAATGAAAATAATCGTTAGTTGCAGCCAAAGTTCAGGCATTTGGAACAAGGATATAGATAATCATCAGATGTTCCCAGAGTCCAAGGTGACATATAGAAATACTTGTTTTGTCCAACCAACTGTCCAAAAAAACAGATATGTTCAACTTACAATGATATAAAACAGAGAAAAGCAGCAAATCTTCACATTTGAGAAGCCGGAGAAAGATAATTTCTGTGATTTTTGCTTCATAAATGACTTAAATAATGAGTTGATTATCAAACAACAATGTCGCATTGCACTGCATGGAACTTAAATGGATAGAATATACGGCGTGAATTATTTTGTTAATAATGTATAATGCAGTGCTTAATGTACACACCAAAGAACCTTTAAAACCTAAGACCTCTGGGTAAACATGACCCTTTAATAGCCATTAAACAACATCTTTAGTCAATTATTCATCAATGGGAAATGTTTTCTGCCATTAGCAGGCGGCCTACACGAAGTTGTGATCGAGTCACTAAATATTCTTGTACTTGTGCTGTCATCACTCGAGTGTGTAAATCGTCATCATTGTGATATGCCGACATTCTGCTCTCCCATTTAGCTAATAAAATGCATAGACCTAAATGATTAATGGCAACCATTTACATAATTCATAATTAAATCACAACTCGATGGCTTGGAATTTATTAATAGTGAAAATGCATGTGCCGCCATCGTGATATACTAATTAATATCTTTAGTTATCATTGGCACATTGCTCACTCAGCTGGGCTCTGGTTATGGGGCAGGAATAATGCAATGCAACAACAAATTATCTGTGCATTTAAGTGGGAATGTCTCGGAGTGATGGCCACAATATGCATTTGCCTGAAGAACTTAATGGGGGAATCTGTATTATCGGAGTTGTCACGTTCTGGCTAATCATTTTGAACATTGTAAAGATTAAGGCTAATGCATTTCCATCCTCTAGCTCCCGCGTAGGGCTGCAGGGCGTCTCTAATCGTGCTGTACACTTTTCCCACAGTCCACAAAAACATGTGCCACACATGCTCTCAGAAACACACTTCATCCTGTAGACAAAGGAAAACTGAAACTTAAAACAGCATCGCTAACGACGCAGATAGATACTTTGCTCAGTCGCTAAAATGGTTGTAATGCTGAAATGTTTTAGTCGAGTAATTTTCTTTGTTCATTCATTGTTTGAGTCATTTATTTCTGTGAAAACACCAAACATTTGCTGCTTCTGGTTTCTCAAATGTAAGAATTTATGCTTTTATCTGCTTTATACCGTTGTAAATGGAATATATTTGGACTTCTTATTTTGGACTGTTGTTAGACAAAAAACAAGTAGGCCTAATGACTGCATTCGTTATTTTGGTACATTTTATAGACTTTTATAGACAATGTGGCACCCAAATTTGAATAGATATTATTATTATTATTATTATTATTATTATTATTATTATTATTATTATTAATACATTTCTCTCTTACCTCTAGTTGTATCTAGCTTAGTCTCGCGTAGCCAGACCTATCTCCACAGTCTGTGTCTGCTCTGGGGTGTATGACTATATGTAGCTATGCTGATGTTATCTTAAAACCTGGGCAAATAAACCAGAACTATGCACGTTGCTAGGTACTATTATAGAGAAAACGTTTTTTTTTTGTTTGTTTTGTGTAAACTGACCCTTTAATCAAAAATATAATTGACAGATTTATCGATAAAGGAAATAGTAGTTGGGTAACAACTTAGTTGCAGCTCAGATTGGTTGTATTACAGCCTGTAACAACAGTAGATAGCCTGTATTTAAAAAAAAAAAAAACGTGACCTCATAATGACACCCCACAAACACCCGGGTCAGGTTAATGAACTTGCAAGCAGCTTTCCTCCTTCTCTTCTGAGCTCGATGCGTTCTTAGTTTGGACAGTTAATTCAGAACCGAACATCCACTAACTCTCCCCAGCAGTGGACAAACAAAGGGGTCCTTTTCACTAATGGCCCCTGAGGCTTCACCACTATCTATTGATCTGCTGTCACCCAATTTCTCCGTGACTTATGCCCTGCTTAATTCCCATTACTGTGCACACTGAAGCCTTATCAGGGAGAACAATAGGCTTGTTGTCACTGAGGGCAAAAATATGAGCGGGCCGGTGACAGTGTGAGCGTAAACTCATGACTTCGACTTCTCGAGCCCTCTCGGTGACCTCTGCGCTCATGTGGGCCAGTTTGAAGCCCGGCGTCAGAATACTAAACTCAATCCGGACCGTTTGCAGATGAATCAGAAAATTGGATCTCGCTCGTTTCATAAAAACGAGCCCCCAAAATACAGAGGGCCGGCTCCTTAGCCATAAAACTGTCGCTGTGATATGTCTCTCGCAATGATGATTCTCTGTTCCTGCATGCCCCCTCTGCAGCTCTCCCACCCACTAGCTGCTATCTCTTCCTTTCAATTATATGTTTCTCTGCTCTTTTAGACAAAGAGTAATAAAGCTATAAATCGTGTAACCGGCAGAAGGTATGGACATTCTGTCTCTGAACTGCTGTTGAAACTGCCATAAACCACCCACAAAGTCAAAGATAAGGATTTACAGTTATTTAACATCATCCTTGTCCCCTAAATCACACTGATAAGAGAATTAAGTGATGGCTATAGGTTCTTTGTCCTCTAGCTATTGATTTCTTTAACAGAGAGGGCCAGTGCAATGTTTTTATTGAGCATCCTATTTGCTTTAAGCTTGAGAGTGGAAATTGAGCTATTTGGATTGTTTTATTGAACTACAGATTCTGCACTCTGAATTAATTTATCTGATAACAGAGCCTTCTTGTTGTTTAATGTCCATTCACAGTGGAAATGTTTTCAAATGTCGAGTCACAAGACGTGACGGAGATGTTGCTATTAGAAACGTGCAGTATTGGAGTCAGAATGTTTGCCGAGCAGAGGTAAATTACCTCGCTGAAAGGCCATTGCAGCAATTGTTTAATATGATTAAGGACATTTTTATATTTATGCCAATTGTTTTCTGGCATGGTACAATTATAATGCTCCTCTCCATTACAGTCACAATATGCTGAATGTATCCCGCCTAAATAGGAATGATTGTTCCTTCTTGGCCTCTCTCGACAAAACACATGACTTGATTTAAAGGAAGACAACCATCTATAAAAGTAATTGGTATTAATATCAAAGGCAGCAAATAATCTGCTTGTTAAAGCGGCCATTGTTTCACCAACCCCGGAGTATATGTCCCTCTTAGCGCATAATGTCCCAGTTTGAACAAAGACGTGTTTAGCTTAGCGGAAGTTAGTCCCTCGTTTCAGCATGAAAACACTTATGTCAGTGCCTCGGAGACGGCCAAGTTGAAGCCGTTCACATTTAATGATTCAATTGCTGTTTAGCTTCGAGTTCACGACCCCGAAGCTATGATAAATGTCAAGCGCAACGATGTCCCGCTAACTAGACATGCCACTGCCAAACAATCATTTTGTTATTGACTGGAAAAGCACAAGGCGCTGTAATGTGACTCTAAATGCTACGTTACAGTGTATCTTCTATGTGGGTAACCATGTGGGCCGGTTATTCAATCGGATTCAGTCTCAGAGCTCCGCCGTCACTTTCTACTCCGGATCACCCAGCAGGCGTTAGGGCTGAGCTCTGATTGTGTGTCAATACTTTGATTAATCATGGAAATATGAGGGTGGGGGAACAGCTTTGAGCGGCTTTTCTGATTGGTTCCTGTCCTTTGACTGATCCCATCATCATCGCTCTGTCAGAGCCTCAGTACCCCCTCATCGATATTAGGGCTGCACGATATGAGGAAAATATGCGATAACATTGTTGAACATTGCGATAACGATATTACTTGCAATAAATAAACAGTCATATCAGTTCTGCCTTCCTGCTGCTTTCAGTATTCTGCTAAAATACAACAAATTGCTTGTTGA
>JAOVVB010267620.1:0-50820 GCA_028570985.1 Heterobranchus longifilis | reverse complement strand
GACTCCCTACACCTCTTTGAAGTTCTGAAAATCAATGCACCGGTGGAGTTGTGCATGCCATGTTCTGGTGAATGATTTATACCATTTCTCAAACAAAGAAAGTGCTAGAATCCTCTTGCCAGCACTTCCTCCCCGCCTCTTTGAAAGCTTATGCCTTTGTAGCTTGTGCAACAATATGTGCGTCCAGAATATGTGTGCCATAAATTAAGGTTGACTGGACAAAGCTGGGATTCTGCCCTTGTGCTACAAAGGGTATTATTGTGCGGCAGAGAAGCGGAGGAAAAGCGAAGTCATCTGCATCTGGATGGAGGAGGAGAGGGCTCTAGCATTGAGTCTGAGCCCCTCTGTGGCTGCTGAGGCCAGGCCTGCTTCTGCAGATAGACTTGTTCCAGCTCGTAGCCCTCCCTGGCTCCTTACCCTGCCTCAGCCCAGGAACAGATGGAGAGAGGAGAGCAAAGGAGGAGAGGGAGGGAAATAGCTCCCTGTTCAGAGCTTGGCACAGGCATTAGGTGTGGGTGTATACAGTTGGTTTACTGTACACCCAACACAGCCATGTAGTTTAGAGCAGCTTTAAAAGTTTAGTGTGGTGGCCTTCATGCAGAAGTGTTGAGGCCGACAGAGAATGAGACGGTAGAAAAGAGTCCCGTTTTGGAGTGCTTTTTCATACTTTCTACTTTGTACTATGAGAGCGGTATCAATCTTCTCATCTCACTCTTGGTAACACCATAGATTGTATAAAATAAGTGGACGTAGCCACCGTGACATCACCCATTGGTTTGTGGACTACTGTTGTGAAGCCACGAGTTTGGCATTTTGGCCGTCGCCATCTTGTTTTTTTGGAGCCGGAAGTGACGATACCAAACCAGGGTGGATCTAGCTAGGGCTATCCTCGACTAAAGACATTTTTAGTTGACTAACACTCATACAATTTTGTAGACTCATCAATTAGTTGATTTAATCGACAGATCTGTAAAAGTGAGTTTCTCCACAAAGAACCATGCAAAAGCATAATTTTAAATCTTGTGTTTACCAGAGATGTGTTCATAAGTTTCTTGGAAATAAGTCATTCAGCATGAAAAAAGCATAAAAAACGACTAATCAACTAAGAGGGGGCAGTCCGAGATCGAGCAGACAGCTAGCGATGAGCTAGCGGCTGTGACAGCAGCCACCTGTCACACAAATCAGCCATGCTCTTAATTATGCATAACTTTAAACCTTAATATAATATAAACGGGTGAGTTGTATAAAAATTCACCCCCTGTTGTCATGAACTGGGAAATTATAGAGACCAAAACTGTTTTTTGTACCAGGCTTTAAGCATGTTTTTTTTTTTTCTGCTGTAAAGTTGGCCATTTTAACATGGGGTTCTATGGGGATTGGCTCGCTCTTGGAGTCAGCCTCAAGTGGCCATTCGAGGAACTGCGGTTTTTGGCACTTCTGCTTGGGTAAGACTAACGCGTGAATTCCACAGGGCACGTTGTGGCTGTGCCATGGTTTTGTTCTGTCCTCCGCACGGCATCATGCCCCACCGGGAGCGTTTCAGAAGCGCTCGCGAGCTACCATGTTCTTCATTTGGTCGTTTTTCCCTGGTTTTCCCTTAATTTTTGTGCTTCTGCCATGGTTACGTAGGCTACGTAGTTAAATGTTTTTTTTTTTGTCTGCACATGGTGTTTTATTTTGAAAATCGACCGGATGCCTTTCCTGTGTCCCACTTCCTGTCTGGCTCAATCTGTTCTGTGCTGCTTGACATGGCTTCAGTGCGGCTTCCGTCAAAAATAGACTAGGCGCGTATTTTTAGCGGAGCAGAGCGGAGAGCCGCTGTGTGGAATCACAAACATTGACAAGAGTTGCCGCGATCAGCTCCGGCGGAACACGCCACAGACAGAACACAGACATGCCCTTTGGAATTTAGGGGTAAGCGAATAAGCATACATTCCTTTAACCTTCCACTGATGAGTGTCCTGCTAAAAGTTGTGAATCTTAATATTTACCCCTCTTCTTTACCCTCATCATACTGTACCGGTCCCTTCTGTCTTGTTGAGACCACCAGTAATGGGCCAAATGACCTCTAGTTCTCCTAACTCTTCTTCATTACACTCAAGCTGCTGGTTATTGGACTGGGGAGAGGCTGAGATGGCAATGTGCCATGGTACAAGGGGCACAACTGATGACATTAAACTCTCAGATCAAACCCTCGTGAGCCTCTTCCAGCCAGAAATCGTAAACGGAAAACTATTTGCATATTTGAAACCCATTTACATATTTGAAACTGAAAAGCAATCACCAACACACACCATTTTTCAGTCACCAATAAAACCTTCGGTAAATGAACTGTTTAACATCACAGCTTTTCTAGTGTAATGGATGAAGTTCTGTGTTTGCTGCACATTGCAAGGCATGAAACTGTGGATATAATGAAGCTGTAATGCAAAAGTGAGGAGTCCAGGCGTTCTGTCTGTGTCTGAGTTGATGTGCCATGGTGTGCTCAGGAATAATAATGATGTAAAGGGATAATCATTCATAATGTAGTTCAGAGACTACAAAGACACAGTCCCTTTGGAAGAGTCATGAGCAGGAAAAGCTGGAAGAAAAAAGGAAGAGGGACAACACCTCCCGTGGTTTTGTGTGCTATCGAACGTGTTGCAAACAGCCGTGCTGTGCCAGACGAGAAAAGCAAAAGAGTGATGCGTGTTGAAGCAAATTGATCCTATCTGAAAGGGCTCAGAAAACCTTAGCCCAGATCAAAGCTCATGCTAAGGCGCTCAGATCACCCAGTGAAAAGGCAGAGCGGTGGGGAAGAGAGAAAAGAGGGGGAGTGTCTTGTCTCGTCTAATTATACATTTCAGACAGCTCGCCACCAATTATCTCCCCTTCAGTAGCATCTGCCCTTCGCATGACCGCAAAGCTAATGTGTGGCAAGCCCACCGTTGGGTTGGAAACTCAAGCTTAATGTATGGTAAGCTGCTGCGATTTTCCCAATATCTGATGATGAAGAATTCAAGGTGAGACAAAGGTTTGAGTGTAGTCTATACAGTTAATTAGTGCAGTTTTTATCATAACCCGCACATACTAACAACTGTGGCCTTTGTGATTCTGACAACCTACAGCGCTGTGTGACTGTGAGGTATTCTTCTCCGTAGGCCAATTTGAGATGATTTTCTACAGTAAGCAACAGTCCAATCACAGGCTTTTCTTTGCCTCGGGGATCCAGTCAGCCACGTCAGCACAGAGGTGGTGTTTCAGTCGTTAGAGTGACCACTGTTCCTGCTCAAGACTCGGGGCAAGATTCTGTGTAAGAGGTAGTGACGCAGTCCGCTACCTTCATGCAGGTCCCCCCAAACTGCCTCCGGCCGTTTCACAAACCGCACATAAACAAAATATCAGCACCAACAAGTTTGGGAAACACAGACAAAGAAAAAATGAAAATGGTGAACAGTGCACATGAAGGTATACAGTCGTGGTCAGATATTGCCCCTCAGATATTTCACAGAATTGACTGAGTGATTTAAACCAATGACTTTTGCCCTGCACTTCTCAGAATCAGAAACTACCACTGAAATAAATGGAGGACAGGATGAATCATTATCAAAGTGTGCCAAAAACTGACCATAGAGGAGGAAAACACGCATCAATATCCCACTAAAATTATACATTATTGTCTCTCTGTTTTTTGTAACAGTAATGAAAGAACTTATTGCAATCCTTTTTGGATTGCAAATTTTGGTGTCCTGATTTCCATTGTAATACAGTTTCATGATTTAACTTTTAAGTAGATTATTATTCATCAAGCTCACTCTGAAACAAACCTCAGCACAGTTTTTTCCTTCTGTTTAGCTTTGTTGGAACCTGCAAAGGTGGCTTAGGCTTCATTAAACAACTCAGTATATTATATGTCTTCTTTGTGCCAATTAGGGCTGGGTGTCATTTAAAGAATTACACTACCAGTACCCTTAAAATGATACCGATACCAGTATCGAAGAACACTTGCGGTGATTGGCTGCGAGCAAAACGATACAAATAATGTGGGTACAAAAAGGATCAAATGCAGGTGTCCTTTGACTATAAGTTTCTATACTACTTGGTACTGGGTTATTTTGGTTGATACCTTAAAGGTAACGAGTACCAACCCTAGCGAAGCCTTACTTCCTGTCCGCACAGGAAGTCCGTGTCTGTGTTCCCGTTCCCAAAGACCCTTTGCTACGGGAAACAGCCTCCGAGTTATCAACCTACACGCTGAAAATGACGATTTGGATTGTGCAATAAGGCAGGTCTGCTCTGTTCTTTCAGTGAATGATTGTAAAGATCGACAAAGAATATGTTTACATCATTTTCGTGTAGTTGTTCCACCGAAACGGGTTCCCTTCGACACTGTTTTGCAGAAGCACCGTCGGGGCGTGGCGGCGCCCAGGACGATTGTGATTGGTTTAAGGAAATACAAACAGGCCAGGGAGTTTTTTTCACTATCCAGGAGTGAAAGTGCATTCAATCCAGACTTTCCACCAGCAGCGCTGGTATAGATGGGTGCCACGTTAAAATAAAACCCAACATCAACTGTCTCCAGAACAGCTTCAGTACTGCTTGTCACAGGTTCTCTGGAGGAATCAACACAGTTCTGTCAAAAGATATTCCCTCATTTTGGTGTTTTGAAGATGGTGGTGGACTGTCTGACAGCTCCAACATCTCCCATATGGTCGGTTGAGTTGAAATCGGGGGTGACTGTGAAGGCCGTAGTACATAATTCATGTCATGTTCATACTCAAACCACTCAGTGCCCTGTATGGAAGCATATGCATTACTTATATTTCTTCAAGACTGTCCTAAAAACGACTCATATTCACGTTTATAGTTAGGCAGCACCCTCTAGTAGCCATCGTAATTATGACGGGAGCAAGGAAGTCGTAGCATAGTATTAAAATCGAGAAAAACATTTAGAACAGGCGGGAGGGGTGATGGATGGGTCAAACAAAGAGACCGCTCTTTGTTGTGTTCCATTTGAAAATAAAAGTACATGGCGGGTTATTTTAACTTTAGGTAACAAATGGGACTACGTCACATTCTACGTCATGTGCGTAATTACGTCATGTGTATGTATGCACAGAAGTGAAGTAACATAACATAACAAAAGTCCTGTTTTTAACCCAAACCACAATCATTTTCTAACCCTAACCAAGTCGTTTTGAAGCCTAAACTTTAGTGATGTCCAAATGAAGCTTCATGAAGCATTAGCTGTATTGATCTCCCTCGCCGCTCTTGTTTTGAAGAAATAGGCTCAAGATATGGCATGTAGGTTGATAGTTCGGAGGTTGTTGTTGTTGTTTCCTGTAGCAAAGGGATTTTGAGAACGGTAACACAAAGTTGAGGAACTTCCTGCACGTCCCACCTCCTGTGGGTCGTATTTTCTGCCACAGCTAGGAGCACTAATTTAGGAAACACTTGCATGGGTCGTAGGCCTATTAGAGGGTAGGAAAAAACAACTTATGTGGTCGTGTGGTTTGGAGGACTTGTTGCTTTCTTCACTCCATTTATAATATTTTGTACGTGACTGTCTGAGCCAAAAAGCAGTCTGTGTCCGTGCAGCAGTAAAGAGTTAAACAAAAAAAAAGTCCCTCTTGTGTTTGCTTCCATCGGGCCAGCAGACTAACGGGATAGAGAACCAAATTCTTATGATAGACAGACAAACACAGGACTGGACCTCTGTGAGTCCAGAGGGTGACAGGTAGTCCTCCTGCATCATTAACCCACTTTGTTGTGAGGACCTGCTGCCATTGTGAGGTTGTGTTCTTGGCACGCTGTGTTATCAGTAGTGATGGGGAGACTGATTGCAGCTACACAAGGGGGAGGAAATTTCCACAGCCCATCTAGCACAGCTTCAGATAAACAGATGGAGGACTGTCGGCAGTACGGGCTGCCTCCCCTGCTGTCCGTTAAAGTGAAGGATTTAGTGGATCAGGCAAAAAAGTTCAAGATGCACCCCAGGCAAGATTGTCTTTAATGTAAAAGAGGCCTTAATCACTTAGTACAAAGGACAGCCCCCATCATTATCAATGGAGATGTCATAGATTCACAGTATTTTCCCACATTAAATTCTGGTATCAGAATTGTCATTGGTTCTCCTCAAGAAGGACCACGCCACTGATCATGAACCTTATCTGTATGTATTTATCATAGCATGACATGCCAATATATCCCATTATACAGTCCCTGTATCACATAGGAAGGCTTAATCCTCCCCCCACAAGAAATCAGTAAAAAAAAGAAACTGAATTTAATGATGCAACCACATATGAAAGCGTGCTAAGAACACTGTAAAACAGTTCATGGTCATTGCATTTAACTTAAAGGGGACCTATTATACGTTATTAATTATAAGGTTACAATGATGGATGTTCATATTAAATGTGGTCAAAGTTTCAAACAATGCATTAAACGTTATGTAAAATGGGCAAATTATGCTTCATGAAGCATTTAATTTATTTTCTGAGCCCACTAGATGGCGCTCTTGGTTTTAAAAAAGGCTCTAGTAATGGCAATTCAGCGTGCTTTCAACTCTTTTTCTCAAAAAATCATCTACTTCCCCTAGCTGCAATGTCAGCACAGAGACGCCAAGAGCACAGATGCAGAAGACCCGGAAACCCTGACCAATCAGAGCAGACTGGGCTTTTTCAGAGACAGGCGCTACAATGGAGCCAAACAATGTTAATTAGTTCTTCTAGAAACCCCAAAAAAGAAGTATGAACCTGAAAATGAGCATACTATGTCTCTTTTAAAACTAGACTTCGATGCCTTTAATGTGATGGCAATAAACCTGAACAATTGGCCAATAACAGCCCTTCAGTATGTTTAATTATCTCTTGATTAATGTTACAGATTGATGTAGTGTTCCTAATGTGTTGTGGATATTCCACCTAGTTTGACTCTGACAAGAGCATGTGACAGTCTAGAGCTGTACCCGAGGAATGACATCTATATTGGATGATTCTGTACTTTAAGATTTACATCCCGTGCCAACGCAGGAAGTGATGTGTCCTTTAAGTAGTGAGATGGAAAGTAAAGGTGTGGGTGGTTGAGCATTGAGGGTATTAGACTTTCATGCAGAAAACCAGTCTGTGTCCCATAACATTTACCTTTTAAGGGGCACTTACACAGGAAGTAACCCAGATGATGTCCTCATCTGGGCCTTGAGACTTTACTTTTAAAAATGAAAAGTCTGCACTCCAAAATGGAGGTGTGGGATTTGAAACAAGTGGGGACTTAGGTGCTATTGAGTTTCATTTAGGGAAATGTAGGAGCTTCACTCATACAGTAGCCTACTTGGAAAGTCAGTATTTATCTACCTCTGCACCTTGATTTTAACCATTTTTTAAAATGTGTTAATTTTTTTTTTTTTAGAAATCAGTCTTTTGTGAGTCAACCAACTCGTGCAATGCAACATCACTGGACTACCCCTTTTTAAAATGAACATGTGTTTTAGTTGCCTGACCCTAACCATGACAACAACATCTCCCTAATGTTAAGCATACAGTACTGTAGTTGCCATGCACAGATATTAAGCAAGGATTTAAAAAATCTTCTTTACATCCCAGACTATTAAAAGTGGCATGCTATTCATACACCTTCCCATGAGATCACATTGAGAAATTAAGTCATCCTGCTGATAGGGCGACAGACGATAGCTGTTAGAGGGCATGGACAAACAATGATTTTTGACGTTTAATTTGGATGTCTTGTTTGATTTCCCCATGCGGGTCCATGCAGCTGTCAACTGTCATGAGTTACCTTTCAGTCCATATGACTTCATTTTTACTCCTCTTGGTTCATTTGTAAAAAGCCTGTAACACAAACCTGACCAGAGCTAAAATGCAACTTATGTGATATGTGAAGTACATCCTTTTTAGTAGGCTAAATACAGCCTGGACTCACGAAACTGTAGGAATAAGTCATTTTGCGTCGGATCACAGTGCATTTTTTACATTTTCAGCATGAATTCACCCCAGACTTTTTAACTGTAAACCATCCATGTGAATATTACACACTCTCTGGAAATGCTCTGGAAGTGAAGAGATGGATAAAGATCGAATGAGTCCGTTGAGGGCGGGTGGGTCCAACAAACAACCAGCAGACCGGTATTTGTGTCCCATGTGCAACAAGTTATTTTAACTTAACTGTTGATTTTGGGTATTTACATCAATTATGTAACTTACATAAGTTAATTTGTGTAACAAACATCGTTATTTTAACCCAAACAATGTTTTTCATAAACTTCCCACCTAGTTTTGTTGCCTAAACTTAAGTTTTGTTTGAACTCTCAAAACTGCAACTGCCATAGTTTGGCACGTAAAAGTGACCTCAAGGGGTCCTGAAAGGGTCCGTATGTTACAAGTTGTGAATAAGAACGGGGCATGAATTGACATGTGCAAAGCTTGAAATGTGTTCCATGACATGCGAAACATGGCAAAAAGTAGTGTGCTGTTTATACGCTTTCCCATGAGATCACATTGCTAAATAGTAGTAGACTAATGGGCAAATGAAGCTTCATGCAGCATTTTCTTGCTTTTCTTTCTTAGATGGCACTCTCTGTTCAGCAAAGGGTTGAAAGCACACTGAATTGCCATTCCTTAAGCCTTTTGGTTTAAACCAGGAGTGCCATTGAGTGGCCCCAGGAAATAAAGAAGCTTGCATCATGAAGCTTAATTTGCCCATCACCAGTAAATAGGCTACAATGTGCAAAAACGCATGGTATGGTTCTCTAAAACGGGTGTAAACATGTAACATTTAAAGTAAATCTTTTAGTAATGAAAGTGTAACCAAGAAGCAGCATTCAACTTCTTGAGACCAATCAGTACACACCTACACACACTGCCACAGTCCAACATGATTGTTACAGTGGCCATGGTAATTATGCCCTGCAAGATTGCAGATTGGGACCTTGCTCTCTGATTGAATGCTGGCAAAACTAGAGGGAGGACAGCCTGGCAAGATGGCACAATAATAAGCACACAGAGCACAGCGCTGACTTTCAAACAACTGGCCCTGGAACTTCAACATTCATGGCTGATGAGTGCACATATGTGTGTGTATGTGTGTCTGTGTGTGGGCATGAAGGGATGATTCATGACACCAGCCGGTGACTCACCTTAAAACAGTAGAGGACAATGACAGAATATTGCAGTTAAGACAATAACAACCTACGCTAGCTGTAAATTACACGAGATATTCCAGTCGGCCGTCTGTTAATTTCTTCATGCTGCAATTACTGTAAGTGAATTTCTTGTCAGAATCATCTGCAGCCTTAATTCTGTCCTTTCGCCACGCTCACTGGAAAGTGCTTTGTTTCATTAAGACGGAAGCTGTGCCTCTGGAACTTTGAGATTTATTTGAAGAAATTTTGAGCGTGTAAAAGAAAGTCAGCCGTGAAAAGGTTAACCACGCCACTTAGCATTCTGAAAGGATCCAGCTTCAACCTGCGAGTCAATCTGTCATTAAATCACCAGCAGCACCATCTCTGCTACACGCAATGTGAGGACATCAATAAGCCATCTCCAGCAGCATCGGGTTAGGCCGCTGAATTGATCATTGTTATCCTGATGGCCATGTGCCATTGGCACTAAAAGGCTGGATCTATGGAATGGAAGTCGTTCTTAGATAAGGTAGGCCTGAGGGGTCTGTTCCTCATACTGTGGCATTATGTGCTTAAGTGTGTGGTGTAAATCCTCCCTGATTCATCTTCAAGATATAATATGTTGCATTTCTGCAGTAAAATGTTTAAAAACGACTTGACCTTTTGTTCAGTTGTGCACTCATATTATCTCAAATGTTTCCAACAATGTTCAAACCCAGAGAAATCTGTATTTTTAATCATGACACGCTCCGTGTTATTTGTCTGTCATAAAGTGATTTTTTTTATCCAGGTTTAAAGGTCCCATATTATGCTAATTTTCAAGTTCATAGTATTTTTGGTTTGTACTATAACATGTTTACATGCTTTAATGTTTAAAAAACATTATTTTTCTGTAACGCTCCATTTTAACGCCTGTCTCTTTAAGCCCCCCTCCCGAAAAAGCCCAGTCTGCTCTGATTGGTCAGTGTTTCCCGGTATTCCGCATCTGCGCTCTCGACATCTCTGCACCGCTATTGTAGCTGGGGAATGACTGCAGCACTTTCTATTCCATATTATAACTATTCCATATGCACATTTCAATTCTAAAAGATACAAGGCAACTTAAATCTCAAATCTAATTCAATATTTCATCAGCGCTGTTTCATTCCCGTCCCCCGGAGCGCAGAGCGGAGGGTCGGACTGTGATCACACTGTCAGCGGTTGTAGAAACCCAAGATAACATCAAATAGCATGAAACAACTGCAGAAAAGAGTGCCAGTAGTTTGAATAATATCTCTGCATATATCACCAAGTACGATTTAAGTTGTTATGTATTTTTTGTGTGTGTGAAATCGCTGCAGTGAGACTGTGCCATCAGGCACATGGACTGTTTATGGCACGGCGCACCATGGTGGCACGCACTTATATTCCTGATTACTGAACCATTCCTGTCTCCAGCGGTGTGAGCTTGGGTGTATGTATGTTCCTGCACCCGTAGGAGACTCGCTCTGACGGTGGGATGCAATTCTTTTGTTTTTTGCCTCCACTTTTAGATCTGACCACTTTTTTTTAATATTTCATA
Organism: Heterobranchus longifilis; assembly: GCA_028570985.1. NCBI lineage: Eukaryota > Metazoa > Chordata > Actinopteri > Siluriformes > Clariidae > Heterobranchus > Heterobranchus longifilis. The sequence continues at coordinate 40,141 of JAOVVB010267620.1, read as the reverse complement.
GAGGGTATTTCAAGTACTGTCTTGTTTGTGAAGTGTTGCATTGACCGCAGCAGCAACATGTCGCCACTCGCTGTATTTTCTTGTGTTTGTGACACCGCCGCTGTGGCCACCAAACCTCCACCTCACCCACAAACACCTTCATTTCACTGTGAAGAACCACTGATCAGCAGGCTCATTTTCCTGCATTAACATTCACGGGGTGCTGTGCATTGACCATCTATGGATGAATGTGGGCGTGTAGGAGGCTGATCCAGCTGTGCACATTTCCAGGTTGATTGGGGATTTATAAAAATAAATTGTGTGCTGGCAGGTGTGTGCATGGTTTTATAAATCAGAATGTTTTTGGTGTAGGTACATTTCCTCATTTGTACGTAAACCTTTAGTGTGGATTTTAAGCATCGTTTTTTAAATGAGACCCCCGGTCCGTTTGTTTTGGAGAGGAGGAGGCCTCTGCGGATAATTCTGCTCCCGATGAAACCTCTGGAACGATGAACACTGAAGGAATCTTAACCGGTAGAAACATATTTCATTATTGTTTTGACTGAGACACCCCTAGCGGCAGAAAGCTACAGTACAGAGTGTGCATTTAAATCTTCCAAAAAGAATCACACACCTGTTTCTATCTTTCAGCCTCTAACAAGGATGATCCCGGGTCTGACCCTCCAGTCGTGATAATAATACCCTGCACTGTGAGTGATTCTTACAATGATCTATGATACTAAACACATAATAGACTTAACAAAACTTCAAGTTAAGATCCAATAATGTGATCATTTTATAATAACACAGCAGAAAACTGTTTGGTAACCCTGAAAATGACGGGCCGGAAATTAGTCTGCAATTATACAACAATTGCAACAAAACACTGCAGGCATGGCCAGCAGCAAGGAAAAAAAGGCAGAAAATTGTCTTTTAATTACTTCCAATGCTGATCATTATTACATAACAGGCTAATAATTGGAAAAGCATTATAGATATAAATAGATGTGTTATTTAAATGCACCAGAACTGCCATGAGTTTCTTTGTGAAATTTGAAAATAATTGCATAATACTGATGACAAAATCCATTCAGAGAAACACACGAAGGCACGCAGGCATGCAGGCAGGCAGGCAGGCAGGCAGGCACGCAGAGTTCCGCAACAAAACAAAACAAAAAACCAGAAGTGCTGCCGGGGGACACTGTGGGAATGCAGGGTGCTTCACATCCTTGACCGTGCCTGTCCTTGATCAGTCTAATGCTGCCTGTTATAACATTAAGAACAACCTTTTCAATTCCACCATGCTAATTTGTCTATTTCATTTTTAATTGAGTGCACAGTGAGCACCTTGAACTGCAGTCTATCTATGAAAGTTGCAGGATAAATAGGCTATGTTGTATCCTCTCTTGACAAATACATGTGAATGGTATTTGCCAATCTACTTTGCTTTGTATACAAAGAAAAAGAAGATAATTTTAATTTGACATTCTTCCTGTGTTTTATGTAAATGGAGATTTGACTGGCGGAGAGTAAAGCCTTGGTTTGAGCCAGCTGTCTAACCACACACCTTGGTTTTAGTTCAGCCATGTATTATAATCCTCAGCCCTGAATAAAACTCGATGTGAATAGAGCTCTACACCTCTCCAGGCTCCCAAATATCACCGCCTAATTTCAACAGAATAATTCCGTCATATTTTAATTGGGCCAAAATAATTACGTTCCAATTTTATGCTGCTGTAACATTTGCAGATCTGGGCTCATTAAACCCTGCACTACTTCATTTCTGCAAGGTGAAACCTTGAACAATTAATGGCTTTAGCCTGTGCCGAGGTGCAACCATAAAGCATTTTTTCCCACTTAATGTAATCATAAAATGTGTCAGAAATCTGTCCAATGTTTTATTAGCCTGTGAAGAGGGATTTCTGAGTACATCCAATTATGTTGGGACGCACCACCAAATGTCATTGAGTGCTTCGCAAGACCACAGCTTCATATTAATGCTTCAATGAGTCTTTGCCACCTATCACGATAATGCACTGATGGATAGCACAAGTAGTGAATTATGAGGACGTCGGAGGAGCAGGTGTGTGTGTGTGCGTGTGTGTGGGGGTGTGTGTGCGCATGCGCGTGTGTGTGTTCAGCTCTGTGAATCTCTGTGTGTTTCACTCTGATGATGCCTAATGAGAAGAAAATGAGGCACTTGTCATGTTGCATGACCGAGTGAATACTTTGTAAATGCAGGTATGATTTAAATATGAACACAAACAAAACATAATTACATGAGCTGCGCACACAAGGATGATGTTTAGCTTTGCATACGGCCTTTGCTTTAACCTTGATTATTTGTTTTGTATTTTTTGCATGTTACAAATGAGACTGTGAACAATGTTTTTAATAGGTTTTCATTTCAGGCCCCAGGCAATAAATCATGAGATCTGAAAGTTTAAGCTGCAGCTGTATTTCTGCAATACAAAAGAGGTAATCGCCTACAATAGATGGGTTGTTGAGCGCCATCATCTTCACAAATCACAAAAGTAATAGATGTAAAAGGTTGATTAGCTCAAGAAGGAAACCTCCCTTTCAGCTTGCACACTTATCTATTTGCATATAATGATCTGGTCAGAGCCGTGCATTTGAATATGGTGGTGGATTGTCAAGGGGAATTCTCCCGGTCTGAAAAGTGAAGCCTGTGTACAAATGCCTTAAACCTGCGTTATTTCTAATGGCCAGCAGGGGGCGACTCCACTGGTTGCAAAAATAAGTCCGGTTGTATAGAAGTCTATTAGAAGTCTGTGAGAAAATGAGCCTACTTCTCACTTGATTAATTTTCATAATGAGGTCTCAATCACTAGTTTCAAATCTTCTTCAATACAGCATGATGCTCATTTTGTAAATTATGGTCACATTTAGGGTAAAATCGACAATAAAGCAGGGGATGCTTTAGGGCGTGGCTACCCTGTGATTGACAAATCACTACCACAGTGATCTGTGTGTTTTTGTCTTACAACTTTAATCCTTTCACAGTGTTTCACATTTTGGTTTCCTAAAAATTTATTTTGTCAGTATTGGGTTGTATTAAAATACACTGTAAGGAGTCGACTTGTTTTTGGATGCACCTTGCTAACCTAGCTAGCGCCAGCATAAGCTGATAGTTAACGTCCTCCCTAGCTCCGCCCTTGGGTGCTTTCTTTCTTTCTTTAAAAATGGTGGGGTAGTTTGGATAGTTTGTACAGAAACATGTGAAAAAGAAGTACTTTATGTTCAGACAGCTCACTACTGTGTGTTTGTGGCTGTTTCATAGTGCAAATACAGGTCTTTTCATAATCCACTGTGGTTGACAAATAATACTAATTAAATCTCTATTGACACAATTTCTTATGAAAGAAGCTTTGCCTGTGTACACTGCAGAAATAGAGATCTGATATATCTGTTATTTTGATGGGGATTATTGAGGGGTCTGTGCTCTTACACTGTGCAGATAAACAGCACAGGTTTCATGCATGCTAACATTAGCAGTGTGAGGGGACGTCATACTGCCCGTTGATTGCTTAACTACCACTACTAGCTAAATATTGTCTCTCATTGGAATTCCATGTGTCATGTTACTTATGATCTGTGCCATATACAACTTTGCATGTTAACAGTAATTTTACTGATTTCCTGCAAGTTGCTTTATTTCTAAATACTGAATATATCCGAAACCATTTTTGCCCAAGGGTAAGCACAAAAACAAAAGAGTTATACATGTTTTACAATCCTTTTTCTTCTCAGGCACTTTTCTCAACTAAAACTGGTCAAGGAGGCCAATTTCCTATGCTCTCATATTTCTTCAATGATGTGCTGGGTATTAGTAATTGTTCTGAATCCTAATCTCAGGGCCAAATTAAAAAATAATCTGATTTATACAATATGTGTTTTTTCCAGATCAGTTCACTGTTATGTCTATGGGAGCCCCATAGCTGTAATCCATTGAGTAGTTGATTCAATCAACAGATCTGTAATGCAGCACTTTGAGGTGTGCTCATAAGTCATTCAGCATGAAAAAAAAACATAAAACATGACTAATCGACTAAAGAAATCTTAGTCGACTAAGAGGGTGCAGCCCTATTCAGTACGCTTTGAAAATCAACTAAATCATCTTGCTAACATAAAATATATCTGCCTGGTTCTATTTTTGGCAGGTATCTTCCTGTAATGCAACTATGGTATGAAAATTGAAATGGCTGTGTTTTAAATAACTGACTGCTGACTTGTGCTGGCAATAGGCTGCAAAATCTGAGGCATAAAATATGAGATCAGAGATATGCCTGCTGATCAGTGTTGCATTGATGAATTATTTTGTGGAAGATCAAACCGGAAGACACACAATAAGAAAACATGACAATCTAATCTGAATGCTCCTTAAATCATTGGTGATAGTGATTGCCATCTAAAACACGCAATATTCAGATGTGAAATTGTTCCGAATGGTTGTTTCCTTAGCTGAAGCTCAATCACACTGGCTGCTGTATGTCTTTCTCAGATTTATTTGGCACTTTCATCTCTCATGATAGAACATGAAGACTTGGCATGATGCCTTTTTCCTGTTTGACCGGATTGCTCCGGAGCAATGAGTTAAAAGCAGAGGGACAACCAGGGCATCCTAATGATCTGTTTGGGGTCCTGGATTCCCTGTGCCCTATTAGACAGCTTAACAAACATACTTAACACTGTTCTATCAGCTTGATATTTCATGATGATTTGTTTGGGAATTACTTATTAACTGATAACATGTTGCAGAAATATCATTACTATTTCATTACTATTTCATACAAATCCCAAAGAGTTTTGCTAATAGAGCTTTGTTAACAGAAAGATGTTGGACAGACAGGAAGTTGGAGCTTTCTTGGGTCTAATTGACCCCAAACAAGTAAAGTCACTATGTCCAATAATATAGTTTTTTTTAGCCCTGATCCCAATCCGAGTCTTTTATTGCAGTTGATCGAGAACAATGTTATTTCTCCTGCTCAGAGGATGACTGGTTTTGATGAAAATTTGATGAAAGATTTGATGTGCTAAAATACACAGAGCTACCAACCTGTTCTCATCCCCAGCTCGTCACATATCAATGCTTTGTCAGGACCCCTTGGTGTCACTATTGAATGCACCTGGGTGCTCCACTATGGTTGCAGTTTTAAACAGGTGGGACAGGTGGTTTAATACAAACAAAACTACTTGTCTAAAGTAGACTTTGACTACTTGTCAAAGTCCTGTTTGTTTGACACATCCACCACCCCTCCCATCGGCCCTACACAGACTTTTTCCACTCTTAATACTGTTGCAGTTACTCTGAACGTTTAATATTGCAGGTTTACATTGGAGTTAGCAGTGCATCTCATACAGATGCCAAAGGGTGCCTTGTGCATCGGTATCAGATGTCAAGGGCCGCGACAAAGCATCTGTATTTGACAAGTTGGGAATGAGAATGGTCTGGAGTAGTCTTGCATAGCCAGACCTATCTCCACAGCACTGTGTCCGCGCTGGGGTGTAGGTCTGGATTGAATGTGTTTCACTCTGGTATAGTGGAAACAACTCCCTGGCCTGTTTATTTTTCTTTAAACCAATCACAATCGTCTTGGGCGGCGCTATGCCCCAGCTACAGCGAAGGGACTTTGAGAACCATACGGTCCCTCCTTCCTTCCGTGTGGTTCTCAAAGTAGTGCTTCTATGCCGACATTAGGTACCCAGCCAGACTAGGTCTGGAGCTACATGTAGCGGTTCCATGCCATTAGTCCAACAGCCCAATATTCCAAAATTCCAATAGTCTGAAACATGTCCTTCAGTGTGGCCCAGGACACATTCCCATGCACACTCGGCCCAGACCACCTCTGAATGTGGTCTGAGCAATCAGATCTCAATGTGTCCTCAATGCGTCTTTGGTGCATTCACACCTGAGCTGTACTGTAGTTGTCCACTTGTGATCGGATCACTCAGGATGCATGTTAAAACCAGGTCTGACCAGGGTCAGAGTGGTAATCTAACTGCACGTGCTACAGTACATTACTGAAACATGTTCTTCATATTAATAAAAAACTACTCCTACTCCAATTACAACACAAGAATTATCATGGGGCAAGAAAAAGTAGTCCTTATTGATTTTTGCATCAATTGAGTTTCCAAACTTTAATTAATGCAGATCATGAAGCTCCACATGCAGTATGTGTTGAGTCAGCAAAAACTGAGTCAATAATCAAATCATGTAGTAAGAACCAGCATTAGTCATACTGTAATGCCCTCATTAGATATTTTTATTGCATTCAAAGAGCAAACGTGACTGTCACAACCAACACTGTGGCAGAGAGAAAAGATCTTTCTACATCATTGCCATTCACTCTGGCGTGATTGGCCCCTAGCCGACCACACCCGCCCACTTCCTCTCCTCTTGCTGATCTCCCCCATCTCTCCCACTGCTGGACACTTTACAGCCAGCCATAAACAATAAGCAGAGAGCCTGTCATTGTGCCCACCAATGCAGCAGCAGCCGTCTCAGGGGGTCATCTAATTAATGCAGGGGATTATTGCCGGGTCCCTGGGCCGAGGCTGGGCCCCGCTGTCTGTGAATAGGGTCATTATGGGAGGTAATGAACAGGGTGAGCAATGAGTTTTGGGCTGACTTGGCAAGGGGCAGCCTCAAATGTCAAAGCCACAATGTAATCATCACTTTGTTTGAGGCACAGGGGGTGCACTTTATTTGTTTTTGCGTAACTAGTAGTGTGGAAACTGCATAGATGAAGTCGTGAATGGACACATGGGCAAGGGAGGTTTGGTTACTGGTAGAATCCCTCCTCACTGGCAATGCTATAATGTTTAAAGGGACCACTGTTGGTACTTTGACTGGACCACAGTGGCTGCTGTGACTTCTGTCGTCTCTCTAGGAATTTTTGATGTTAGGATTCACAAATAAAGTGCAATGTGTAAGATATGGCCAGAGTTTTAGTTTAAAAAAACAGTTTTGACATCATGTCAAATACGTCTATGTATCGTGTCCTGTCTTGTAATACCACTTGTACCCCGAGAGGCAGTAGAGAGTCACTGTAGCGTCCAGTCTGCCCTGAGTCCAACATGGCAGGACGGAGAAGTAGAGATGCCCTGGCTCATGATCGTGTAGATGTTAACACTATATTGCAAAAACTCAAAAAATCTCTTGCCAGACAACCTATACTAACCATAGCATTCAAGCTTAATGCCTAACCATAACCATTCAAGGTTAATTCCTAACCATACAGATCTAACCTCAAGTATTCAAGGTTACTGCATAACCTTACCCATCTCACAAAACGTTTGCAGGTCTTACCATAGAGACATTGACCCGGGCTCACAGACGCAGCTACACCATTAGCAGTACAACAGTTTGCAGCTTTACACCTAAAACTAAAATTAAGAGCTACACCTGAACTGAATTTCTGCATTTAAGAGACTGTTGCAATGGATGGGTCCCAGGAGAGTCTAGCTCCATCCTGGTGGAGCTTACTCGCTCAGTGGAGCGCACAGAGACCAACAGCCTGGCACGACACCAGGTTGGAGGCTGTGCTTTTCTGACACCACAGTGCTGTTCTGAAATTCACAGTTTATACAGTGACTATAGGCTACTGCAGACTAGAAAATCTTCAAATGTTTCATTATTTTATTTTGAGACTTAAGGACTGAACTTATTTTTCCATTGGATATAGAACTGCAGAGTTCAGAATGTATTATTCTGTCTATATTTACAGTACCCATGCCAGCAGCTGCAGCACCAATACAACATCTGTTGCCTGTTCACTGTCAGTTGCATTTTATGTGTTGCTCCCAAGCGGCAACTTCTGGGGCTGAAAAATGAAGCCAACACAGAAGTACCAAAAACTGCAGTTCCTTGAATGGCTCCAAATGTGTCAATCCCCATAGACACCCATGTTAAAATGTCACAATTTATGGCAGAAATAAACATTTTTACAGTCTGGTACAAAAAAAACCCCTCACCTTTCAACATTCAAACATGAAAATAAAGTTTACAATAGGCCTAGAGAAAAATAGAAAAACTATTTTCTTAATTCTGAGATTCCAAAATTAGATTGTGACATCTTGACTTCTATATGTTAATTAAGAGGACTGTTTGTCACTGTATCATGCTTAAGATTGAATGCAAGAGGTCTGAAAGTCGTGTTGGCTAAATGAAGCTTCATGATGGACTTTATTTACAGAGCCCACTAGATGGCGCACTCTGATCAACAAAGGGTTGAAAGCAAACTAGTCTGGCTTACCGGGTGAGCAGTGCCTGTATAAAGTCTTACTTCCTGTCCGCGCAGTCCGTGTTCCTGTTCTCAAATCCCTTCACTACGGAAGCAACGGCAACAGCCTGCGAGCTATCAACCTATACACTGAAAATGACAATTTGGATTGTGCAATAAGGCAGGCCTGCTCTGTTCTTTCTGTGATTGACTGTAAAGATCTACAAAGATATAAAAATATGTTTACAACATTTTCGTGTAGGTGTTCCACCAAAACGGGTCCCCTCCGACAATGTCATGGCGCAGCCCAGGACAACTGTGATTGGTTTAAGGAAATACTAACATGCCAGGGAGTTTTTTTTTTCCTATCCAGGAGTGAAAGTGCACTAGATCCAGACCTTCCTCCACCATAGCACTGTGGAGAAATCACCAGTTGCCAGTCTTTTCCTTTAAACCAAGAGCATCATCTCATGCGCTCAGAAAATACAACTAATGGTTCATGAAGCTTCATTTGGACATCACTATCTGAAAGGGCTTTTCTTAAGTTCAAAGGCCTTACTGTGGTATTGCTGGAGTTTATAATCTGTAAAAGATACAGAGCTTTTGTGTTACAATTTTTAACAGTCTGATGTCAAATCACAAATCTTGCCAACCACCGCACAGACCTGGGTTCTATCCCAAAGGTTGTTGACTCCAATGAGGCCAATGAGTCTCTTAACATTATTGCTGTGTTTGGCCTCATATTTATTCACAACGTTGCATTGTGGCACGGCTCAAATAACTGTCTGTGTGTTGTGATGCTTGCACATTATGCCAGTTAGGTTCTGTAACTACATTCAGTAACTACATTCTAGCATCTACATAACAAACACAACTGGCAGTGTTTGCAAATGGGAAGCCAGTGAGGGATCATGTTCTCATCACCTCTGTAGTAGTCTGACTCACCGGATGGAAACTGAGGATATAAGCCTGCCATTAGCCAAGTATTTCACCTGGCATTCTCCTCTCCTATCTATTTTGCAAGGGCACTGTCGCTACATCCGCCGCTTAGCGCTGCTCAAGACAGTAAAGAAATACAAACAAGCCAGACCATGCACTGACACAGCGCTGTGGAGATTCTCTGGAGACTTCTACTGGTTGGTCAGGCACCTTGGCACACCTTATGCCCTCCTTGATGCTCCTCACTGGTGGGTGAAATGAAGCAGATGGTGATTCATTGAGTCTTGGAGGAAGCACATGCCTGTCTCCAGTCTCTAAAACCAGAGATGGAATTAGCAGCAAAGGACTACAGTGTCAAAGGATGTGGTTATTCCAAAATGGGAGAAAAAAGTGACAGGTTTTGTTGGATAATCATTTTATACACCCTCTCCACATTTTTCTGACATTCATAATTACATGTGATTTAAGACACATGCATGAGTGTCTGACCACATATTATTGTGTATTACTGAGTTTTTATATTGTAAATCCATGAAGAATAATTCACAATGTCAAGTCTAATAAAACATTTCCTAGAAGACACAACTGTGCAACCAGATGCAGAATTCACTGGTTCACAACACTCAGCTTGAAATGCTCATTATTAACACATGGCATATCACCATATGTGCATGCATCATACACAAACCATAATTAAATCACAACTGCATCAGGAAATGTCATGAAACAGTAGGCAGCTTTACAGTATGACTCAGCTGTTAATCAGCTAGTTTAGAGGCCGCATGGCCGTATGTGTTGACAGGAGATCGGTTTTTGAACACATCCGAGTCTTCTTCTGTTATTTGGAATGCGTGGTTGGCGGCAGCTGCTGCATGACTCCTCAAAGCTGTGTCTTGTGTTTTGGGGTGCTGCCCTGGGCGCTCCCAGGTGTCTGCTTGAACTGCAGTGCACATTGTCAGTGCCAGACAGAAAAAAACACAGTGGTGCCTGGAGAGACGTATACATTTCCCACTGAGTGATGTTAACTTTAACTACATCCTCCATGCGGAATCATCCATTTTTATCTTCCATCACGTTATTGCCTTTTTTTAATTAGCAATGAGGGTTTAGGAATGTGGGTCAGGAAAAAAAATAGCATATTAGTCTGACTTAGGAGTGCATTTACAAGTAAACCAATCAGCATTTGTGGACCCATAATGCCAAGTTTTTGTTGTGACCACAGATGGGCAGTATTTCATTTAAATGTATTTAACAGAGGTGCGGAATCAAGTCACATGACTTTAGACTCAACTTGAAAACATAAAATAAAATACTTGCAACTTTACTTGGACTTTAATACCAATGACTCGTGACTTCACTTGAACTTGAGCCTTTCAACTTGAAAATACTTGATACCTTCCCCCAAGCCCAATGATTAAAAGGTATGTTATTTTAAAAAGTGTGTCACTCTTTATTTCATCTACTTTGTTTGAACCAATCTGACAGCATCCAACCAAGTTGCAGGAGAGAACCATGAAGAACTAACATTACATTACTGAGTGCCAGTTGGAAAAAATTATACCAAAGATTATTTTGTTCACGTACAAAAACTATGCGGTGGTCTTACCCTCACCTATTTTACGATCAAGTTCAGTTGTTTTAACAAACTTATTTTAACAAATAAAATCAACATTTTAAATTGTAGTATATTATTACCCTGTTGTTAAAATGGCATTACATTTGGTGAAGAGGACATTATGACTTTTTTAGGACTCAAAACTTGACTTGGGACTTGTCAGTCTTGACCTGGGACTTGAGTGCAAAGACCTGAGACTTACTTGTGACTTGCAAAACAATGACTTGGTCCACCTCTGGTATTTAAGGGGGAGGTGAGATCAGACCCATATTGAGGCTACTAAATGCCTAAAAATATGATATCAGTTTGAATGTAGTTTTAATGCAAATTACTACATGTTCTCATACCAGTATTTTATTTATTTATTTTTTATATATATATATATATAATGAGCAAGTATTTGTAATTTGCAACAAGATATTTTCTGATGCATTTGTGGCCATCTCTGGTCATGACACATCCATCCATTCCATTCGGTTCAGAGACAACAGCACCAAGAGAGCAGCCCAATTGTTATTTTCCTCAACATTTTTGTGTTCCTCCTGGAAAATCCCCCAAGTGCTCCCAGACCAGGAGATGTAATCCCTCCATTGCGTCCTGGGTCTGACCTGAGGTCAGCCAGTCATGTCTGGAACACCTCCAAAGGGAGACACCCATGGGACACTTTACCAGATGTCTGAACCACTTTAACTGGTAGATCTTTGTGCTAATTGAGAGAAGTCAGCTGAAGACACACATTCATTCATTCATTCATTAACTCTGTCAGTCATCATCTTAAACCCGCCCCATATTCGATTTAAAGGGTTGTGATTGGATCTACTAGGTTCTAGTCGACTGGAAATTTGTTTGAATGGGAGGAGAGCCAGACGGATCTGCTAGAGCAAGTGACACATGAGCTAAGCAGATACAGCTCGTCCCCAGGCTAGCCCATATCACCTCAGAATGTGGTCTGGGCAATTGGATCTCAATGCATCCTTAATGCGTCTTGGGTGCGCTCGCACCTGGACTTAGAGCTGTCTACTTGTGATCACTCAGGATGCATGCTACTGTAATACCAGGTCTGAACAGGGCCCTCAGCTAAATGCTGCAGTTGGTATGTGAAAGTGCAGCTGATGCTTAGTGTTTTTGCTGGGGAACCATCTGTTGTACAGTAGTGTGCATTCTTCTGTGTCAGGGAACCTCCCTGTCAGTTAGTTGGCCTGCCGGAGCCAGGGGAGTGGCTCTCATAAAATGCAGATTCCCAGATTGGGGATGACTGTCTTGTGGTGAGATGAGATGGCACATTATGCAAATGATGCCCCGGTATTTCACTCAGGCTGGTGTGACATGGAGGACAGATGTGAGTAATGTAAACCATGTCGACAGATGCTAGACGCTGGATGGCTGACAAGACGGAGTGACACATTCAAGATTTCATATTTACCAGTGAGAAATGAGTTTCCTTCTCTTCTCCATCGCTGGACCTGGATGGTATTGCGTGTGGGTGTGTCGGTGCGAGTGTGTGTGTGTGTGTGTGTGTGTGTAAGCTAATAGTCATAGTGAGTTTTTGAATTTACCCAATAAAGTCCCAGGGTTTTTCACAGACTTTCTAAAGATATGTGTTAGAATCAATATACAATAAACATGACAAAGCAAAACATCCAGTTTTCTTCAAGCTTGTGAAAAAGCACTGTATGGACCATAAAACAGCTTTACACATGGCATCATACACACCACCAGTCATTCAGATTACATTCAGTAACAATGTTTTTAACATTTAATGCAGATATATTATGAAAGCTGGCCGTGCTACTCAGACATCCACCACCTCAACCTACTGGACTGGCACTGAATGTTGGCATTGGAGGTATATAGTGTCTTGTCCAATATCAACAAAATTTCCAGTATACTGGGCTGCACACATGCAGTGCATAACATTGAGGCTGAGTACTCACCGCATAGGCCAGGGTTCGAATCCGGCCAAGGGCCCTTTGCTGCATGTTATCCCCTCTCTCTACCCTACTTCATGTCTGTCTCTATCACTATCAAAATAAAGCAGAAATGCAGAAAAAAAAAAGTCTGGAATATGGCATCCTAAGCAAAGGAGGTGGACTCGCCATATAGAGATTGAATTACATGAGAATCACTGAATTAATTTTCCTTCTTCTCTCATTGATTTTCTAATTCTTTGATTTTCTTATGATACAATCAGCTTATAATGCATCCTTCTGATTATGTACACAGAATATTCAACTCAGGACTGGCTCACTGGCTTTTTAAAGCTTTTTTGTTGAAAACAGGTGCCTGCAGGAGTCGCTCATAATGATGAACCTGCAGAGAATTATCACCTGAATCTGCAGCTCTCCTTGGCTTTACTTAGACCAATTATCCGTATACAAACATTGAGAATGCGCACACACATTGGTTGCGAAAGAACCCCGCCTTCTCATAAGAGACACTGGAAAAGAAGCTAGAAAAGAAGCTAGAAAGCCAAACTATTTTACATGGGGCAATTACGTTGTTTTATTATTAACAGATTTAAACTCTTCTTTTGATTTAAAAAAAAAAAAAGAAGTTTTCTTGAGGAGATGACTTCCTGATTTCTTTCAAGGAGGTTAAAAAAAGTCACCGCATGAAATCACGCCATACCATTGGGGTACAACACATGCAGCTCCAGTTACATTGTATCAGAGAGTGTGTCTCAGCCACTGCAACCAGTGTGAATGTGTATACCTGCATGACGTGGTCTATACTTTAGTTGTCCGACCCACAACTTTACTGTTCTTGTTCACTCTCACTGCTCTCACTGGGTCATTTTCGGCCACAGCAGGCACCTGTTTTCAGGGGGAAAAAAGCTTGAAAAACCCACTGACACCTACCTGCTCAGCAGCAAACAGCAGGCAGACATGATGAGAAACTGGTGAACATAGTGGAGCATTTAGAAGCTAAAGAGAAAGAAATGTCCCTCAGGGGTTGGTAAAGACCAAAAGGGGCTGATATGTCAATGTTGTGTTCACAACTTGTTTTTGTTGGCCCCAAGGGGCCAATAAACATAAGTTGTTGCAAGTTTCTTGCATTTTTCACGAGATTTCCACTGACAGAACTGCTCAGGAATGTTTGTTGATTCCTCTTGAGTTCATGCAAATGTGTTCTGCAGTCCAAAGAAAATCCAACGAATTGATATGTCAACAAATATCAAGAGCAACAATGTGTATGCTAAACAGCTCCCATATTACCCAGACAATATCGCTCATGTGAACATGACCCCATTTACACCTGCTGTTGAAATGTATCCATATCTGGACAACTTATCTTGCATGTTAATGGATGCAATGGAATAGGGCTGGATACCAGAGTCAGCTGGGTGGAAATGCAGTGAGGAGTGTCTATAATGCATGTACATCAAGAAGGCTTGTGGTAAGTTCAATTCGGAAGTTACTGGTTACACCATGATCAAATATAAAAAAGGAGTTTTTCAAGCTCAGAGTTGATCTCAGATAGTGATATTTCTAGCTTGAGTAGTAGGATCATATTAGTAGGCTGACATGATCAATTTCCATCTTTCTTTTTTTGCTGGCTTTTAGTGAGCAGGGCTTATCAATTCACTCGCATCCCAGGTGTAATTAAGTGCTCACGCACAGCAGTATTGGTGTATCGACTTACACCTGTCATTTCAAGTGTCTTGTGTCCAGATAAAATCTAGATAACATTTAAAACACTTTAATTTACACATCCAAATGTGGTTTGAGCAATCAGATTTCAATCCGTCACAAATGATTCTTGGATGCATTAACAGTGACGTCCCCTCCGTGAGTTGAAGCGTCTTTTCCACAATTAAACACGTTATCACCACAGGAAGCTTAAGCTAAGATGGTTATCTTGGTGAACATTACACCTACGAAACAGCAGCATGTTAACATTGTCATTGTGAGCACATTAGCATGCTGATGTTACCATTTAGCTCAAAGCAGTAGCGTGGTGTGACTTTTCCACTAAGTAGGGCTACGGTTTTAGCTCTGTGTATTTTGGCTGTTTTTGTATTTTTAAACATTCGTATTTTTAAAGAATTTCTCATGTCACAGACACCACTGGGATTTAAGCTTGTGTTTTGGATGATATTATCATACTGTCTGTGTTTTTGTTCCAATGCTCTGCAGTGCAGAGTCTGCACAGATGTGACACCTGACTGCCTGCTCTTATCCCCTGCTCTCTGAAGCTCTGTGTGCTGCGGTTGCCTGATAAAGGTGATGGTAGACAATCACCTTAAATTTTTAGGTTCATAAGATGTGCCCGAATTCACGAATGTGTAGGACATTACGACAGACATTTCTGTAATCTTACGTGGTAACCTTTGCTGTGGCTACTGGTCTGACTGACCAGAAGCCGGTGAGCCTGGTCAATTAGCCCTTAAGCAGTGTTTCAAAAATGGTTCAAAAATGGTTTGGAAAAGTTTGGAAGATGCTTAATGTGAACCCGTTACGTTTTCAAGGTTAGGAATATGCTTGAATTTGAATGCCTGATTTTCAACATAATATGGCGTTTCCTCTACATAATCACTCACATCAACCAAAAATATTATAATATTTTTGTTTGTTTGTTTCCTGGCGTCTCACTCCAGACAAAACATACAATCAAAATTATGAACAGCTGATAAAATAAGTGACAATATAGATTGATTACTGGACCTCACAAAGCTGCTAGCATGTATTCAAAGACATAACCTGCTGTTGCCCTTCATGTTTTTCTTGTCCACCTTATATTTTCTTATTAAGCATCTTATTAAGTTTCCTTGAGATAATGATAAATGCACAAGGAGCATTTTTGGATGGAATTGAACCACAGCTGCTATTTTCTTTTTTTCTTTTCTTTTTTTTTTACAGATATCAAGCCTTTTGAGCATTTGATACTCAAATTACAGATTTAGCATGGATTATCGCTTAAGGCAGATGCATACAAACCCCTTCTTGCCATACTGCATCTCTACCAAATAAACAGCATATCAGCAGCTTCTGAGAGCCCTTTACTGTCAGTGCAGAGTGTCAACCAAGGACAACTGCCAACTGTATGAGTCAGGAGAGATGAGGATGATAAACATCTGTCAACAGTTGCGATAAGACTCACTTGTGTTTCAAGCACCCAACTGTGGCATGTATCCAAGTACCCGCAAACACAACATCAACCAGTACACGGCTACGTCACACCACTACAACTGCCTCTTTAAGCTATTACATCTAAAGCTGCATTTCCTCCAAACCTCCCCATACTGAAAGTCTCACACACAGTGGGGGAGCTGATTTGCCTTGATGTGGTGCCTTACTCGGTAGTGGAACACAAAGGTTTCCGTGAGCAATGTTTGTCCTCACTACAGGGTTCCTCCTCATTTACATAATTCCTGCAGAAAATGTGCCACAGCTTTAAAAAGTGACAACAAAGGTCAAAGAAAAAATGGAAAAGCCCTGCGGTGCATCAGACATTTGGACGAGGAGGTTTTATTTTACAGATGCATGCCCGTGTCTCACTGGGCAGCAGTGCAGACCAGGTGCAGTGTATCACAGGCGATTAGCAATCTTTCTCAGCACGGAGATGATTAATGCTGATCACCCCGCAGCTTGTCTGGCAGATAAGTCCCCACACATTACGGCCTTGTCTACATGTATCTGGATATTTTTTAAAACTGATATTTTTCTTCGCGGTTTAAAAAAGACAAAAACCCATCCACATGACATCCTTGTCAATAAATAACTGTCCACATTAGAACACACGCTCGCTGGGCCAGCAAGTGGCAATAAAGTCTGCGTCAACGACATGTCAAATACCAAAGAAGAATCTGAGCATACAGTGAGCTGATTTACCACAGGGGTGGTGCATGGGTCAAACACCAGGAAGACCACTGTGCGAGTTATTTTAACTTCATGTAACAATCAAATTCACATGTCCAGTGGCAGCACGCATGCCCAGTGTCCGTGAATGGACAGAGATTATTTCTGAAATGGTGCTAAAACGCTTGTGAGAATGGAGATTGTTTCCGTTTTAAAACACAATTTTAAAATGAAAACATATTATTGTGGACGTAGTCTAAGTGTAACAGACAAATTAGGAGAGGTTTAGGATAAGAATATGAAAATGTTCTTGCCTGAGGCCCATTGATTCTAGAAACAGATGTCGCTGTTGAAGACTTGTAAATGCAATTTTTCAAGTTCAAAATGAAGGAGATTCTATTCACCTATGTACCGTAAATTGTACTAATGTCACAAAAGCTAGGAAGCTATCAGTATTGCCAGATTCCACTAAAAGGAAGTGAAAAATATCTCTTTTTTTTTGCTTGCGGTGAACTGACTCTTTAATGTGTAGGGAAGTGACCGATGACTGGTCTGGTACATTGATCTAATACAGCTACTGTCTTAACTTCAGAGGACTCTGACCTCCCTGCCATCTCTGGAGGCCCACACCAAGTGGACGTCAACATTCCTCATGCATCAGAGCAGAAATGGTCACTGACTGCTCTGGGGGCTCAGAAGTCTCAGCTGCATATGTTGAAGGCCCCATAAAGATACTGTTTGAGAAGGAGAAATGTACTGTACCAACGATCTCATGGGAAAGCATATAAATAGCACGTCAGTTTTCATGTGATTTGCGTGTCATTTTACATCTCTTTCTCATTCCCGACTCATCACATATGGATGCTTCAGGAACCCTTGACGTCACTTTTAATAGTCAAAGTATGACTCTTCACTACTAAACATATGGCTAACGTTGTGAATTCAAACAAAACTATGTTTAGGCAACAATACTAAGTGGTTAAGTCTCGGAAAAAACATTGTGGTTTGGGTATGAGTAACTGAATTATGTTACAGTTTAAATTTGTGGTATTCTGGATACAGTTGCTGTCTTTAAAAATAGATTACTTGAAGGGATTATTTTATTACCTCCACCAAGGAGGTTATGTTTTCAGTTCTGTTTGTTTGTCTGTCTACTGGCCCGATTTTCCAAGAAACACGTATTTCATATAAGATCCAGACAAATGAGCTCAGCAACATGATTTGTATTTCAAAAGTAATTAGAATATGTTACTTAGTTTGGTAATCTAATGGAATATGTTACAAATGACATTTTAGGGCATGTATTCAGTAATCTGTAGTGGAATACATTTTAAAAGTAATTCTCCTAACACGCCATTTTGTGAGACCAGACTGAGTGTACGTGTGAGTTTTCTCTCTATCCTCTTTGATTCCTCATGCAAGTCTCTTGGGGATGCAATGAATAACCTGTAGGAGGACGAGGCTCCGGCCTCGTACATCATTGCAATTTATGTTTAATGAAGCTTCCAGACAGCCTTTACTGATCCCTCCAGACATTATTGTAAGACCGCCCAGCAGCACCAGAAGTTTCACTCTCAGCATCATCTGAATCTGACAGTCTGAAAGCAGATTCGATGTCAGAGTTTAATCACGTCACGTTGCATCAACATCTTTAGGTGATTAAAAAGCCTCCTGCAAATTAAGTGGTCAGTTTTCATTTTAGTGCATTAAAACATGCAGCAGTGTATAATCTGTTTCTGAGGTATTCAAACATGATTTATTTCATCTGGAGCTTCTGACTAAAATGCACAGAGACAAGCTCTGAGATACAATGGTGAGCCAAATTCAAAATTACACTGATTCACCCAAGGGAGGAACTGCAATTACAGGTCAAAGGGGGGGTGGGCTGCACCATCGGTGGAGCACAACATGTTTACTGCTGCTGTGTTTGAAGAAAGGCTTTAGGCATTTCTGGTTTTCTGGAGGGGCGTCATGTGGAGAAAAATTCAGGCCAGACACAATTAGATCAGAGAAATGTGTTTTGTTGTGAAACTGGGAAAAGGTGAAGCAGAAAGAGAGGAATTTAGTGGATCATATACTCCATGTAATCTAATTTTTATGACAGTTGGTGATGCCAACATGAACACTTGTGCGAGCAGTGTGACCATATACAGGGCTGAGTGGGTTTTCATTAAAGGCGAGAGTGTTGTTGAATCTTGTTTTTCTTGGCTTTTATCTTGGTGACAGACCATTTGAATGACTGGTTATACAAACATGTTTGGACAAATGTAAAACATGTTCCTACATTTATATGTAGACTCATATTCAGTACAGAGCAGAGCTTTGTGGCCACTCCACAGCAGGCAGCATGTTTCTGGATGTGGTCAGCAGTGTCTGCCTATGATGAAATGCTATAAAAGCTTGGACTATCCATCTCAGTTAACCTTGTGCATGTTGTTGCCTGAGTCTTAGTCTAAGGGTGTTTTCACACCTGCAGTTTGTTTGCTCTGGTCCGAATCAGTTGATGAGTTTGTAAACTTCCAAGCGAACCAAAAATGCATCGCTACAAACAATGTGAGAACATTCACTCTGCTTATTGGTCAGATGAGTTGGGGGACGGGAGCAAGAAAGTAAATACAGGAAGATGGTTCCTGTGTTCTGGACTAGTGCATATTTCTCATGGATGTATGATCAGAACTTTTAATACATCCATGATATTTCTGGGTTATGGTGCGGCCGGCAGAAGCGGCGGTTCTGCTACACGAGCCGTTTAGCTCAAACTTACGAAGTACAGCTGCTAGTTGGGTCGGGTCACGTTCTCACCAGAAACGATCCCGATCAGAGATTTGATCCTCATAAGAGTTCGTTTGGAACCTCCTCAAGATGGTGTTGGTCCAGTTGTTTTGGGTTAGGGTTAGGGTTAGGGTTAGGCTAACCCTAAACGTAATGGTCAGTTTCAAACACATGGTTAACGTTGTATGTTGTGAAACAGTCGCAGTGTGGTTAGGTTTAGGCACCAAAACTACTTGGTGAGGTTTAGAAAAAGATTGTGGTTTGGGTTAAAATAAGTACAATGACTTTTATTTTCAAACAGGACATGAACAGCAGTCTCCTGGGTCAAAGTCTTGTGTTTGTTTGACCCATGCACCACCCCTCCCGCCTGCCCTAAACAGACTTTCTCACTCTTAATACGACGTTACATGACTTCCTGCTTTGCTCCCATCATAATTACTATGGCCACTAGAGGGTGCTGCCTAAAAATAAAACGTAAATATGGCTCTTAGTAAGCTGCTTGGACAAACAACCTATGACAGCCTCTCTTTTACAGTACTTGAATGTTAAACTAAATCTTGTTTTTCCTGGCTTTTATCTTAGTGAAAGACCAGTTGACTGGCTGGTTATAGAAACGTATTTGGACCGACAAGGTGAACATACAGCAGAATGTAAAAATGTTCCTGTGCACTTTCTGTTTTTTTTTATCTTGCATATGAATGTAGACTTATATTCAGTACAGAGCAGAGTTGTGTGGCCACTCCACAGCAGGCAGCATGTTTCTGGATGTGGTCAGCAGTGTTGTAAGAAAACATGGCTCCCCTTGTGCTGGGCTGGGTTTGATGAAATGCTATAAAAGCTTGGACTATCTACCTCAGTCAACTTTGTGCATGTTGTTGCCTGAGTTAGTCTAAGATGGTGTTGGACATACATTGATTCTGTCTTTATCTCTCTGTTTGCCCTGTTTTGTTTGTTATCAGCAATCCATGTATATCGTCAATGTCCTCAATGTCATTATATTAAATGTATTATGTCTTACCGTATGTCCTTTTTTGTGGACCCCAGGAAGGTTAGCGGTCACCAAGGCATTAGCTAATGTGGATCTAGTTAATAAACTAAACTGAACTAAACATACTTCATACAATACAGCAAACACATTATTACACTTAGATGATGTATTATATAGTTCTACATAATTATGTCATGTACCCTACATACAGAAGTAAATATAACAGTATATATTTTTACCCAAACCATGATCTTTTCATAATCAAGTAGTTTTGTTGCCTAAACCTAACTGAACTGTTACTGTTTCACAACATTAACCACATGTTCAAAACTGAGACCGTTGTGTTTAGGTATGATGGGCGTTGATTTACGAAACACTCCTGTGGGTTGTTTCAGAGCATAGGAAGAAACCAACAAGTCATCCAAACCACACAACCGTATTTGACATTTGTTCCTAATCTCTACGACTATGAATGTTTTTCACCCTCATATCTAAATGTTATGTTTGCAGTTTTAAACATGCCATTAACATTGAAAAAAAGGACGTTGTTGCAATAGGTTTAGGTTTAGGCAACAAATCAACTTGGTAGGGTTAGAAGGTCATGGTTTGGGTTAAAATCATGATATTTGATACATTAAATCACTTCCGTACATCTGCGTTAATGTGACATACTTCAAAATTATTTTCAAACTGGACACAAACACTGGTCTCCTGAGAGAAAGTTTGTTTGACCCAGCCACCATAACTCCTGCCCGCCCTAAACGTCGTTCTCGCACTAAATACTCCGTTATATGACTTCCTGCTTTCTGCTGCAATAATATTGATGAACATTAGAGGGCATCGCCCTAATTACTGCTTGAACAAACGACAACTGCTGTCGTTTTGCTCTGGAGAACAACTTATGTGGTCCTATGATTTGGAGGACTTGTTAAAAGTGACATGCAAACTGTGATTCCAGCCTGGTGCACCTGTTTGATATACAAAATGTGTCAGTGGCAGAATGCAACACATGTATGCCTGAGTGAGAAAGCAAGGCTCCTATTATGTGCAGCAAATGTGCTCAAAAAGATAACATATGACCAAGATCAATGACCACTGATGCATGGGGGGGGGGGGGGTTCTGGAACACTGCTTACTATGTCATTGCAATGTTGCTGATACACTGGCCAACGATTAGCATTTCTATCCAATTACAAGTGTAGGCATTTCTGTCTTCAAAGAGTCACTCGTCTGTGACTTAACTTTGACAGAAAGGAAAAATGTTCGTGCAGATTGTACAACTAAACATAATGTCCTTTGAATGCTCAAAGACTGAAAATCAGGACAGAAAGAAATACAACAACCACTATAATTTCCTATGCGGTAAACTCATTTCTGTGTTTTTTTCTTTACAAAACCACACTTTTATTTCAAGTGCTTCAACGGTGGTCTGTATAGCCATGCAACAACAAACACCTTTGATGTGAGTTCTCTCTCTCCATCAAAACCCATGCAGGGAGAAATATGGCTTAATTAACTACAACTAAAAATAGAGAAAAAGGGGAAATAGACACTTTTATTCTCTGGCTGTGTGTTGAATGAGAAACACCTTTTAAAAACACAGTGTTGTGGAAAACATGAACAACACAATATACAAGATATGTAGGCCAGACTTGGTGAAGGGTAAAGTACGCCGAAGGACATTCTGAAGTTAGCCCACAGACCCTCTTGAGCTCTGTCAGAAACACCCCTCCTCCCATTGTTTTTTAAAAAAGTAGAAGAGGTTCATTTTTAGAAAAGGATGACTTCAATGAATCAAACTTTGACCACACAATGAGACTCGTGCAGCAGTTGACCTGTTAGACAACTGTCTTTAAAGGACATTTTCAGAGGAGCAGATAACACCTGGGGGATGTAGGAAGATGAGAGGGAATAGAAAGAAAGACATTTGATGAAGGGATACACATGGAGAGAAGAGGTGCAGAGGAAGGTGGAAAGGGGTGAGGGTGAGATGGGCAGAAGGATAGAACTCTGTGTTTGAAGGTACATGGGTCGAGGCTGAGGTCATTGCAGGAGCCAATCAGCTAGGAATGATCTGTGAGAAAAAGGATGTCTCTATTTCTGGAGGTGTGAGCAGGAGTTCTGAGACGGAGCCATGCCAATGGTCACAAGTACGTCCATTCACACCTCGCCTTAGAATACGTCTCCATCTGCGTCTTGAGTGACCACTTGTGATCGGATCTCACTTCCCCACTCTATCGTCAAGTCAAGTCAGGTCAATTTATTTATAAAGCACATTTAAAAACAACAGACGTTGACCAAAATGAACAACTGAAGGCAGTAAAAAAAGTAACAGCAATACAATCCAATGGCAGTAAAAAAGAAACAAAAGACACATAAACAAAACAGCACAGAATCAAGACATGTCCAAACTCAAATTGGTTTAAAAGGCCAAACAAATAAACACAGACGTCTATTTTCATGAACAAGATTAGGTGGAAACCTAATATGTGGCTGGGCTGTTCATCTGTAGTGGTTGTAGTAATATTTGTTTGTTGTGTACTGAAATAGGACATCACATGAAATGTTTAAGCGAGCCTGCATTTGAGTCAAATAGAGGACTGCTTTAAATGAATTCAGCACTTTATTGTTCTGGATGAGTCATCTGTTTTTTTTGTGTAATTAATGTCACTTTGTTAAACAGACCAGAGCTGGCTTGCACCGCATGACAATTGAACCACAGCCTCAAATAGTGTGCGTAGCTGCAGTATTTCTGCATGGGCAAACCCTAGAAACCTAGACTGTACATTTACTACTATCTGATAACTTTACTGTTTATTTCTTCTCTGCTCCGCTCACCGCCATACATCCATGGTCTGCTCTCCTCCACTGTGTCTCTGCAGTGTGAAACTGAAAGTGAAACAATAACAATAACCGCATGTTGAGGAAGTAAATCAGCTGATTGTTATCCCAACAAAGACTCCATATCATACGCAAACTCGGAGCACTGTCTGTCAACCCACACCTCCTGCTGCTGGTGCTTTACAGAAGTATCATCCAACCCGTCCTGCTGTAATGTTCCCGCTGCTTCTTCACCATGTTAACCATCTCCAACAACAACAAACTCACCAGCATCACACGCACCGCCTCCAAAATCATCTGCTTTCCCACACCCAACCTCTCAGACATGAACCTCAGAGCCATCACATGCCTAGCACTCACACTATCAAATCAACCTCAATCAACACTTCACTTTACTTCCATCCAGATGACTCTCAAATGGTAAAGAGGGCATTTTAGCAGGAATTTTGTCCCCTCTGCAAAAGCAATCCTGAACACTCTGCCCCACTGACACAGTTTCTGTTTTTTTGTGTATGCTGCTATATCTGTTTGCTGCTATGTGTTGCCATGTTTATATGTATGTTGCTGTGTTTACATGTGTTACAGTATTGACTGTGGGAACAAATGTCCCTCTGGGACAATAAATCTAAATCTTGATCGGTGATCACCGAGGTAGAGCTGTAATGCACCGAGGCAAAGACGTGACTATCGCGCTGAATCACTGAAGGCTACAAAACGAGACATTTCTGGATTGTGCTTCACAATAAAAGCATTCCAAAAACAAAAGAACAAGGGACTTTTATTGTGATGAATATATAGGAAATTAAATGTGTTTATCCTCCCGTTTTACAGCCGCTCTTGACCACTGAGGCTGAGCATCTTTTATATGTGAACACCAGGCATAAGATTACAGGAATGTTTGTCATAATATCATACATATTCGTGAGCTCAGGTACATTTTATGAACCTAAAAAAATCTAAGGTTATTGTCTACCGGCGGTACCCTGCAGCACACAGAGCATCAGTGTGGGTTTGTACTTGTTCTGACTCAGTGGGTGTGCTTTCTGCTACTGTCGCTTCTACTCCACTCCACTGACGTCATCAACCACGTTGACCAATGGCGTAACTTCATCACTCAGTCAGTCAGAACACATACACTTCACATTAATTATGTTAATTAATGCCATACAATAATTAGTTATTGATCACGCTACTTATAGGTCCAAAGTAGGAAGATTGCTGTATCCGAGGCCTACTGGCACAAAAACATATCTACTGCTGCTGCAAGATGTTACAGATGTGCTCTGAGGACGGAAAAAAACATCTTCCAGGACCATGGAGATCTACTGTATCTGCAGACTGAGATGCTACTAAATATGAGAGCTTGTTTGGTGTTCTCTTCCTGCAGAAGTGGCTACACTTTGGTCTGCCCTGGTAGCTCACTGGGTAAAGTGTGTACCTTTGTTGCTGAGTCCTCACTGCAGCATCCCAAGTTAACATCCAGCTCTGTGCTCTTTGCTGCAGGTCTTCCCTTTTCCTCTCTATTGCTTTCTAAATTAAGCATGGAAGGTCTAAAAACAGATCTTTAAAGAAAAGAATTACTTGCAACTTAGAACTATTGAGGTTTTTTTATGTTTGGAGTCTGATACTTCCTCTTTAGATTTTCATTTGGGCATTTTTGACTTAATTCTCTCAACTTCTATTATCCTTTTCTGTGTGTTTGCACACAGCCCTGCAGTCTCATGCACTTTTATGGGCATTGGCGGGGCTTAACATATGCTAATTAGGATCAACTGGCACGCCCTTTGAACTTATGAGGAAATGGGACAAAGATACAAACAATTTTGCAGTTTAAGAATGCGTCATTAATCTGACTTAGGCTTTCTTCTGACCTTTCTTAAGAATAAATTAAAGAAAAAATTTAGGAAGATATTGGTGAATGAAGCCCTTTGGGCCCAGGACTACCGACACAATTTCAGATAGAGGAATATTTACAGATTCTGGTCATAGCTTTATAAGTATTATAAGTTGCTGTGGGTCTCATAGTTTAGTTTAATTTGTTTGAAAAACAAAATCCAAATATAAAAACAGTGATTACATAAGAGGCACACACTGGTAAGGGTTTGGGATCATTCTGTTGCTTGAATGGAAGGCATCCAGTAGCATCGCCATATTCATTGGGTATCGTTGCCAAGTTTCCAATTTAGTTTTGAGTTCAATTGCAGTACATTTTTCAGGAGGGTTCAGTAATTGCAGAAAAAAAATAACATTACCAATGTCCTGGAAAGCTTGCAGTATTGACACTACAGTTCAATATCAGAGAGACGAGCCAACTTGTTGTGCTGGTGCTGGCTGCAAGTTAGCAGTAGATAAAGTTACTTTTACTCCAAACTTTTATGAAAGAGCTAAGAAGGACACAGAGTCCATGTTAGAGAGACAGAGTGATGTAGTGAATATGAAAATGTATGGAATCCAGAAAAATTACATGCTGCCAGTTCTCTAGTTCTTAGAAACGTTCCATCCTCCGATAAGACTTGTATACACTAGAGTATAACAAATTACTTCAGTTGAATTGAAATTTATTTCAATATTTGCATGCTTTACACATATTGGCAAATTGGATTTTAACAAAGAAAGCCATGTCTGTAGGGAGGATGAGGATGCAGTTCTCACAGTGCATGTTGGCTATAGTTGAGTCAAGAAACATGATGATTACTGGTGAAAGGGAAAATCAGTGAAATGATTGAACAAACAGCTATTTTTCAATGTGCACATGCTTCACTGTTTTGCTGTTAATGGATGGATGTGTCATCTCCAGCATTTTTAATTAATGTATTTATTGAAATGAAAAAAATTCAAAAAATTCTGGTACAGGATATAAACCCTCCACACCAGACTCACCAACTACAAATAAACCATACTACAAAACAATCACAATATAGGCCTTCATCTTTAAGATAACAATACTTTCATAAATCATCACAAATCAGCTTTAAAATTATACAAAATATCCTTTGTTGTCCAGAATTCATCAAATCTGTTTTTAAAAGAGTTAACTGTAGGAGCCTGCTTGGTTTAAAGACATATAAACAGGCCAGGGCATTGTTTCTACTATATCGGAGTGAAAGACATTCAATCCAGACCTACCCCCAGTGCAGACACAGCACTGTGGACATAGGTCTGGCTAAGCGAGACTAGGCGTCGCCTGGCCTGGGCATTCAGGACCCCAAAGATTTTTTCTCTTCTTTAATTCTCCCTCTGCCCAGTCCAGACCAAAGATTCTCGACGAGACGAGTTGAAACTTGCAACTACCTGCAATGTGCTGGTTTGCAACGTTCTGAAACCTGCCAGTTCACACCAATGCAACGAGACGAGACAGTGTATCATCTTGAACGCAACGACTCTCTGTACTTCCTGCTTTTCCGGCTTTTTTTGTTGCTGGATATAATTTGTAATGAAATACTAGGTACAGTTTTATTTCTAGTAATTATGAAAATGGCAAAAATAACATTTGATTCACTGCTTTTTAATCGCTAACAGGTGACATACATTTGATAAGATGAGTCGCAGGTGCAGGTGAGACGGGCCAGTTCACACCACTGCAACTTTTCACTGCAACGTTCTAAAACGGTTTCGTCTCATCACAAATCTTTGGTCTGAACTATATGACTTATTATGGAGGTGAGAAAATAATATAACGTAAATGTATCAACATTCTGTATAATGTAACTGTTTTCTAATAAATGTTCAATGATAGCAGTTGTGATGGATTCTGTTTTTATTCAATATTAATACTAATTACTAACAATTACTAATATTTTTAACATCATAATTTGTGATTCTTTTGGAAAATAAACAACTGTTTTTTGAGCCACACTTTGCAAATTTTCCATGATTAAGTCATACAATTAAGACACACTTTTAATGCACAAGAAAGCACAAGAAACAATGCACAAGAAAGCATCAAAATAGAGCTTGTTTATAAAAAAAAAATACGTGAGGAGCTCCCCGTAAAGCCCCTAATGTTCTCAAGTCCAAGAAACGCCCCTGGTCTTACACATAATAGTCTTCTACGTCTTCTTATTATTGATAGTTGGTCCATGCTTATCTGTAATAACGGAACAAAAGCTTGCAGGTAATCAATGAGATCTGCCCTCTTGCTACTGCTGTTTACCTCCGTTGATGACATATCCTTGATTCCAGTAGTTCAGCTGAAAAGTGATGGAAGCGTGGGCTGGTTTGTTAGATAGGACCAAGGTTCCAACTCTAAGAATCCTGAACAGTACAGATGCGAGCCGTAAAACAAACCAAAGTTACCATAAAGCTCTGTAAAAATGAGAGGAAGTGCAGAGTCTGGTGATAATACTCTGTAAACTCATTATTATGAGTGACACATTTCACATACAAATGGTGCTGTGAGCCATTGTTGAGATTCAGATTGCTGAGCATCAAGGCCATTCTTTCTCTCCATGGAAAGAGCACCTTTCACTTCCTATCCTTCCTTCATTGTGACATATGTACACTCATATCTAACAGAACACAACGCAGACATACATTTAACTGAAATATAAGAAATAAGCAGCATATGACTGAGTGGCCAGATATCAGGAGGCTGTATTCACAAATATTCTGAATATTCTCAGAAAGCTCCTAACTTAGCTTAAAAAATGCTAGCAAGGAGTCCTAGCTCAGGAGTGATTCAAGAAAATTCTCAGAGCAACTCTGAGCGAGGAAGGGACAGAAACTTTGATTTTAGTGAGGAGGTGTGGTTGACCCCGTTGCTAGGTATGACATTCTTTTAAAAAGGTGTGATTGGTGTCAGTGATGATGGCCATCGAATGGACAGTGGAATTGTTAGGCCTACTCATAGCATTTATTTGTTTATATTTATTTACCATACTGGTAATTTTAGTACTTACAGATCCCCTAAAGTCTCAATGTGCGCACAAGTTATTCATCGTGTATTACTGCGTTGGAATCTCTAATGAAATCGACCACAAACATTATCCTTGCACGATCCAGTCTGTAGCGTTTCACTGTCATTTAGCATTTGGATAATATTTGTCCTACTTCTTTGTCTTTCAGCCATTTTCCCCTCTGCTTAAGAAACTCGTAAGCATCTTAAAAGTCCTATTCCCAACAGTTTTTCACCTTAGGAGCTCTCTTAAGGGCTAAGATGCTTTCATAATTCTAAGAATTTGTGGATATGTGGATTTAGGCAGGGGGAGAACTGAAGACATCTTGATTCTGACTCCTGTTTCTCTCTCTGTCCATTCTCAGCGTGTCTGTCATCAAAGCAATGATCTGTTTAGATTTCTGAAATGGCAAAGCCTTGTCCATTTTGCTGCATTCTCAGCATGTTTTTCCGTATGGACGAGATGAGTTGGGCAGGCTGATGACAATAGCACATGAGAGGCAGGGATACTCCGTCTGGCTCGGCAGGCAATGAGCTATTGGAGCCCTGCAGAGTTCAATCAATAGCATGTGTACAGCAATCTGTTCACAGTGTCTGTGCCCAAATACTGCTGCTCTCATACTACAGTTTTGTATTGTAATGTCAGGGGATCAAACATCAAGTTTGCCTTTTGAAGAGTTTTTCCAAACAAAAATGCTGGTGTTTGACAAGAATGCTTGTGTCTGTACACACACCTGAACGGATGCATTGGGGAAATTAAGAGTTCTGTATTTATGTGCTTTTCTATTCATTAATTCACTAACAATGTTTCTTTCTGGCAAGTGCACAAAGGAGAAGTTGATTAGAGACACTATACGCTTCACAGGTCTATACAACCTTTATGTGTACTCTGTAAAAGTCTCAGGAATATGCATTGTGATAAAGTACTTTATATTGAATTAATAGAAGTGAGGAGATGTAGTATAAAGACCTAGAAGTCCATTCAGGGAAGGAGGGAGGTGGATGGGTCCAACAGACAGGACTTTGACCCAGGAGACTGGTGTTCCTGTCCCTTGTGAAATTAGTTAACTAAACCATTGATTTTGGTTATTTATGTTGATTATGTAACCGAAGTATCTCATTTAACATAAGTTATTTACATAATTTACATAACAAACACCTTATAACCCAAATCATGATGGGTTTTTTTCCTACCACCTAGTTTTATTGCCTAAACTTACATTTTGTTTGAATTCACAAAACTGCGGCCGTTCATACATGCCGAGATGTAAATGAGAACGGGGTGTAAAATGACATGCAAAAGCTTCAAATGCATTACATGACACACAAAACAGAGGGATATTGGTGTGTTATTTAGAGATCACGTTGGTGAAGGAAACTCATTTCGGCCACTTGCATCCCCAATCTCATTCTATCATTCACTCCCCGAAGCTTATGACCATAGGTGAGAATTTGGTCATCTGGTAAATAGAGAGCGTTACCTTCTGGCTAATCTCCCGCTTCACCACAACAGCCCAAGAACAAGACCCGCCTTCTTGTTGATGCCGCACCAATCGGCCTGTTGATCTTGCATGAAAAGACCACTTAAATTCCTTCACTTGGGGCATCAACTCCCTCTCCACCCAGAGTGAGCAATCCATAGATACCATGAATCCAGATGAGAAATCACATCAAAGAGGATCAAATAATAATAAAATGATGGGTGATCTGTTTGCATGTGCCACAGTTTCTTTTACACCCAAGACCAAACTCAGTTATCCCGCATGATCAGTTTTATGACAAAGATGAAGCTGTAATGTGCATGTTTTATAGGGATGCTTTCTACTGAAGACCCTGTTGTTTTCCTCCTACTGTTATTAAATTGGAGAAGGCGAACCACCCACAGTGTGTGCCATGATTTACAACGTCCCAAAGGTCATGTCGGCTCAGAGTATGTAGAAAATCAGATTTAATGACAATTAGACTGTTTATATAACTAATATTTATCTTTTGAAAGGTGATGCAATTTCTAAACCACAATTGCCCAAGTGCACTTTAGCCGTGATTGAGCTATTATTGTTGTTTAAATTAAAAAGGCTCCATAAATGCAGCTTATTTTAGCACTTCCATAGTTATTAGTAGGGACATCTGGATTGGGAACACAGATTATACATATTAAAAGCTAAAAAGTTGTGTTGTACAGTAACACACTGCAATAAATCCCTGTGGTGTCTGAAAAACATCAGAAAAACTGGGACATTTTGAATGGCTGCGATCCAGCACGAGCTGAAGCAGTGTGGCAGAATGTTTTCTCAACGAACACTGTTTTGGAAAACAGAAGGACAGGCAAACATGACTGGCTGTTGACCAAGGGTGTAGACAGACATTAGGACCAGCAGTAGTTCATTTTGTAAACAATTTGTTGTTTATTTTGAGAAATGTTCAAATTACATGGTGACTCATTGGCTATAATTCTTACTGTAAAAATGATGGCACTCAAACATTGGCACATGGCCAGCAAGAAAACTATAAATATACACTGTTTGTCGGAAAAGCTCCATCATAATTACAAAAGACCCCAACCGAGATATTCTCTAATATAAGTAAATGGGGAAAAATATCCATTAACTTGAGGGGGAGTATATTTATAATTAAATTAAATTGACCATTAGAACCAGCTCTGTAGCCCTAGAGGCTCTGGAAAATGCCTGGACAAATCCAGCTTGTGCATGTTTACAGGACAGCAGATCATTTCTTGACGACTGCAGTTCGATACCAGATAATACTTGAATGACTTTCAGCTTGTGCTTGTTCAAACAGGATAGCAGATAATTCCTGGATGACTGCAATTTGCAAACAGGTTATGCTAACTTAGCTGTTGATTTTTGTTAGCTACGTTGATTACGTGACTTAGTATTTTACGCATCAAATGTCCTTTTTTGAACCCAAATCATGATGTACACGACATCAAGGGGTCCTGAAAGTGTAGTGGCGTGCTACTTATACGCTTTCCCATGAGATCACGTTGATATCCGATACTTAGGAAACCATGCAAATGTAACATATCAGTGGTTCTGGTTTCTCTTAGAAACGTACAATGCTGACATTTATTGTGGCGATTGGGTTGGGTTTCACACGGGACATGAACAGCAGTCTCCTGAGTGAAAGTCATGTATATGTTTGACCCCGACCTCCTCCTTATACTACGTCACCTGTCTTCCTCCTTTGCTCCTGTCATAATTACTATGGCCACTTAAGGTCATGGCCCAACAATATACGTAAACATGGGTTGTAATAAGCTGCATGTACAAATGACCTATGAGATTGTGCTTCTGTATGCAGGGTACTGAATAATGTATTCATTTAATAAGATGGTGTTTGTTTATACAGGGTAGGCTTGGGGCTCAAGCTCTTCAACTTATGCATTTGAGGATATTTACATGTTTGTGTTTCCAGTCCCCTGCCATTGTTCCGACGGCTCATTATTCCGAAACTCCAACAGGCCGTTATCCCGAAAACAAAAGTCCCCTTGCTCCAAAGTCTCTGCAAGCTCTGCAGGTCACATCAGCCAAAGATGGCATAAGGAGCAGAGCAAGGGCATGCTGTATACAGCTTTTCTATATACTTTTCTATGAAAACACTTTTTGTCAAACTGTAGTTTTCTTTGCTTAGGACTAGTGATTGTAGTTCATCAAGGTTCTTATGGTGTATTCACATGCCAAGTCCATAAGAAGACTTGCACTCACATTGCTTCATTGTGGAAGGAAAGTTTTACAAATTACAATGCAGTATCTGTGAATTATGAATATTGGAATACCCGGGTTCCAGTTTGGGCTTGGTTAAGCATGACTGCTAAAATTTCAAATCCATGTCATTACAAAGACTGCATGAAATTATTCCTCAAGAAGCAGTCAAGAGTGCAGTGTAAATAGAAGAGAGAGGGTTAAGGAGAGAGAGAGAGAGAGAGAGAGAGAGAGAGAGAGAGAGAGAGAGAGAGAGAGAGAGAGAGAGATAGAGAGAGAGGGGGGGGGGGGGCTGACACACAATTTTCAAGGACATTCCTGAACAATTAACTTGCGGTTTTAGCTATCTACCCCATTAGTCTTGGGGGTTTGGAAACAGCCATTGATTTTGGATGTCAGCCACTCTCATTTTATGGAAATTGCACTAAATGGCAGGGAAACAAAAACAAATTGAATTTTCTGTGCTGTTACTTGTAATGTGAAATTAGATATGTGGCCATGTGTGACTTGAACAAGCCAGCCACAGAGACAGAAAGAGCAATGGTGCAGTATGGGTAGGCTACATGCCATATGCATTTTGTTAAGTGCTATTGCTAAGGGGAAGATGTATGTGTGAGGTATAATAAAAGGTAAGTGCAGGTGCACAATTGAATATCTCTCTTGATATCTTAGCATTGTGGATTTTGACACTACCAAGATCTATTTAAAGATACATAGCATGTTATGCTAATATTTCATTTTGTATCTTCAGGATTTGATGATTTTTAAGCTGACCAGGCATTCAGTGTCTTCTCCAAGAAAAAAACAAACACACACACTGAAACATAATTTACAGTAAGCCAAGATACACAGCTACTGCCACTGAAAGCTACAGCCTACTGTTGAATCATCTTCAACACTTGCACACAACTTCAGGGGTAATACATTGTGGATGGTCTAAAGAGTAACCACACCCAGTGAATAATTCAGTTTCCTCTGCAAAGTAGTGACGACTGCCTGCTCTTTCCACACCCGATGGGGCAAGAAAAACTAGCAGTCAGATGATTAGACAGGTTGTAAACACACTAGGGGTTTAACTCTACACAAAATCCATGCTTTGTTTTTGGTACAACAGGGGTCGAAAAATACAGAAACAAAATATTTTTTCCCAGTCATTTTGTGAAATATAAACATTCAACAGTGGTTCATCGGCCATCATCTTACTGTAACAGGTAAGACACTAAAATATGGGCATATTTTCATAAAGTCCTGTGCTTGTTGGACACATCCACCTCCCCTCCCTCCTGCCCTTAATTGACTTTCTCGGTCTTTATCTCCTCACTTCCGGAGCAGTTGCTCTGAGCGTCTAATATTGACACGGATAGGTTTACAGTTGGGTTTTACAGAATGGGTATAAAACCAGAAGATAGCACTTTCTGTTTAATTTCAAATCAAGTGGCCAAATTAGTATGAAATTGTTCTTTTCTTTTCCATACTGGTGCTCGTTTGCTTTTAGCGATGAGTAAGTGAAGGTGGTAGATCTACCACATACGTCACACCAGTTAAAAGCTCTGCTCAGACTTGCTGTGTGAGCAAAGGCTTTTATTTTTATTTTGTGAGCACGTGTGTGTGTGTGTGTGTGTGTGGGAATAGATGTAATATTTACATGGGCCTGTCTTACCAGACATGAGCAAGCCAAGCTGGTGATGTCAGTTTTTTTTTTACCCAGGGGCCTCCAGTCCCTCAGACATTCAGCACTCTGACTAAGGCTGCGGGGAGCTCTGCCACTCACTGGCCTAATTCTGTCTCTCCATCTTCCTTTTCTCCGCTCGCCTGCCAGAATCTGCAATGCACGGATGAATATGCATCACTCCAAACATAGTCACACATACACACATGACGTGCACACACACACACACACACACACACACACACACACATACACGCAGCTGTACAGAGATGAGATAAACCTTCATTTGTAATTGTGGAGAAATCAGGTTGTTGCAGCCATAGAAAGAATTGGATTGGGCAAGGGATTATAAAAAGGGTATTTTTAAAAAGCAATGAAACAGTAAGACAAGCAGTTACTATATAAATGCTGATGTCTCCGGTACATAATCTGTATTTTCCTTATTCCTGTGACTTTACAGTGCCACTTTTGAGACATACAAGTGCGAAGCCTACATGTGGGAAAAGCAAATCTTAGGGATTTTATCCAGTTTTGTATACAGGGGTACATTTACAGCAACTTACCAGTTTTAATCAAGAATAATTCCAAATGCCATTTGCTACAGAGTGAATTGCAGGGATGATATATTTTTATAGGCCAACCCAGAAGTTAGCATCGCCCCAGTTCCCTTGACAAACAGCCAATGGGATTTTTCCACTGGATTTTGGATCACTGCAGAAAATGAGCTACAGTATGTGGTAAACAAAATTTTAAGATGATCTTCACAAATGAACACCACTTTTATGATTTTAGAAGCGTAAATGCAATCCCCAGAAGTAAAAAGCTAACGTTAGGCTATAAAAGAACTACACCACGGTTGCATGACTTCAACATCACCACTACTAAGCTGACGATGACGTTTAATGTGCCAGACAACCTCTGTAGTCTCATTTAGCCACTTGTTAGACACCTAAAAGCTTCAGATTTCATGAGTGGGGTATTTGATGACATATTTTATGCTGTATAGGACAAAACGGGAAAACTCTTAAGATTTATGATGCAACTTGCATTAATCAATAACATATTTGCTCAACCATGATCACACTGCAGTAGACATGTGGCTGTCAGTTTAAAAAGGATATTTGACTTTGCAAAAATCCATATACAAACACGAGGTTCCACCTGTAATAATTTGGCATTTTCAATTTTATTTCTGGGACTTTTAGCAATGCTGTTGTGCATGACCCTTGCAAGACAGAAGACTTGTGTTTGTAGATGCAACACAGATGGTCATTATTCTATTAAATATAACCAAAATACTAGATGAATTACTATCAGTGTCATAGCCTAAAACAGGCTGCTACTCATCAGCTGATTGGTGAGGGTGCTGAAGTTTCCAACAGGAAAACAAAGGCACCAAAGTAAAACAAGTGTCTCACTGAATAGCCTGCAGCCGATCTATTGAATCAAATATATAAATAAAGCATGCAAAGACAGCAGCACAGTGCTTGTATATTATTAGAAAATATATAATGAGAGAAGAAGAGAAAACGACCTTTTCTGTAGCCAGGAGGTCAACTCCCACCACAGGGAGTTAGTTCTAAAGCAGATGGACAGTCTGCTAAATACTGCATGTACATAATACAACTTTACTTTCTGCTCACGCTTAGTGAAAAATCAACAACTTGACACTGAGGTCATGTCCTTAGTACTTACTGGGATGTGGAAGTTTTGGAAACTTGTTGCTCAGTTCCAATTTGAGTGAAAAAATGAGTGTGAAAATAATCA
This sequence comes from Heterobranchus longifilis, assembly GCA_028570985.1. Taxonomy (NCBI): domain Eukaryota; kingdom Metazoa; phylum Chordata; class Actinopteri; order Siluriformes; family Clariidae; genus Heterobranchus; species Heterobranchus longifilis. Next base: position 4,911 of record JAOVVB010267620.1, on the reverse strand, counting down.
ACCAGGATATGAATCACTGACTACATCAACTTTTACTTGGTGATTAGAACACAGCTGCAGTATCACGTGGTAAGAAATTATGCAATCATTATTCATTCCCCCTTCTTGTGGGTTAATGGAAAAATGTTGCAGATGCTATGTTTACATAAAATGAAATGTATATTGTATATTAGTTGTTTTTTTTTCTTTCTACTGACCTTGTTTTAAATGGCCTGCTTTCTTTGCACACATTTTTCGTTGCATTAAAAAAAATGGTTCTGGAAATGATCATAGTATTAGAGTAAGTCAAGTGCATTTAATTCATATAGCCCAGGGTTTTTCGAAAGTCTGACACTGTAGGCTAGTCTAGATTCAAACCAGGATTCAGCACCACGGACGGTTCTGCATGTTACAGTAAAGAACAGTTTAGTACATCTTTTTTTTTGGCCTACATTTGTTACATTTTGTCATATTGACACCATTAAAACTATACCAAATCAAATTTATGGATTTTGAAGGCAGAATATGAAATACAAATTTTGAACAACCTGCAACTGCTTTTAGAACACCCAGCATACATCTGTGATTCGACGTCATGCAGTGTCTTTGCCTCAACTCTACCCATCTGGAGGCACGCCTCACAGTTTGAAATCATCACAAATCACAAATTTCCCTCAAAGGACTTTTCGATCTCCACAGCACATGGCTCCCTCTATCTTGAAATGCCCTGGTTCAGAAATTGAGAAACTCCAATGAAAAAAAAGAAAGGAACCTCAGGAAGTTTTTTTTTTGTAGTACTTCTTAATGTAGTACTCATGCACTAGGCCCTGAAAGCCTCAAGTTATTCTCAAGTTAATAGGTTTATATGATGTGTTTCATTGCAGATTTGATTTGGAATTTGCACCAGTATCAACTAAGAAATGCCCCGCAGTATTAGTATAGCCCTTTAGGGTTATCTCTAAACTCAAATATAAAACACTGAAGTAACAACTGCAACTGCAGGTGAAATATTGCTTTTATTGCCATTTAAAAACTGCAATTTTGGGCCTTTTGGTTAATCTACCTATTTGCTGATAAAATGTCATGAAAGCTGTCAAAATATGTAACTCTGGGCCAGCGTGTTGGATGGACAGATGGACCAGCATCGCCATGAGGAGAGGAGAGAAAATCTGAATGCCTGCGATCAATCTTGCCCTTTATAGAGGAAAAAAGCTTTGAGGAAAGTGTGTCAGCCTGAGCAACAGGGGTAGTGGGGTGTCCATACATCAGAGGCAGCTGTCAGCCGCTGTGTCAGTCAGTCGCAGTGTTCAGAATGATCCATCCATATGCAACCTTTCCTTGCCAGTGGTTGTCACGTCAGTCCAGTGAGGGTGAGGCTTTGTCAATGCTGCCATTCTAATGAAAGCCTGAAAAAAAACCCTGACCAAACAACAAAGACAGACTGTTAACATATTTAAAAAAAAAAAAAAAAAAAAAAGATCCATAATGAGCATCAGGTGAAAGTGAAAGTGAAGTGTTGAAATATGATTACCTTTTAGACCTTTTTTTTTAAACTAGGTATTGATATGGATACTGCTGGCTGATATATATATTGGGCGTGATTTAACTATAAAGGAAGGAATCTCTGTCTGTCTGTCTGTCTGTCTGTTGGTCCGCCTATCTCTTTCATCTTTCATCCAATATACTTCACACTTGGCGGGTGTATTGCTGGGAACCCAATGACATCCATTGTCGAATTTGATGCAATCTGGCTAGATGGTGGTACTATAACAACAAAGTTTACATTTTCGCCTGTAACTTTTGAACCATTTTGTTTACTCGATTCTGTGGGTCCAGACAAATCTATCCACATAAGCCACACACATTTGCGCCGAGATTGATTTTCCACCACTTTGAATTGTGTCCAAATCAGTTTTTTCGCTACTCCTCTGAGAAATATTGAGCAATTGTCACTAATTTGGCAGAGAACATCTCTAGACCAAGCCAGAAAAAGTTACCATTTCAGAATTTTGATGTTCCATACAGTTTTGCTACAGCTGGCCCACAGAGCTTGCTCAAAATGCTGTGGGCAGGGCTTATATTCAGAAAAATGTAATTATCTCTTGAACGTGTAGATATGATGTCTGAGTAGCCAAATTTGATGCAATTTGACCAATAGGTGGCGCTGTAGCAGCATCATCTAACTATTAAGGAAGGAATCTCTTTTTTTTAGGCATTTAATGCTTTATTTAAATAGTGACACAGAGGAAATGGGAGAGAGGGGAACCCTCGGACTCGAACCTGGGTGTGATACACCCAAAATGAAATTGGCATGCTATTCACGTCATTTTGTGAGAGCAGGCTGATATGGATTATATACAAATAGATTATATAGACTGCAATGATGGCCACATGACTGGCTGGGCTCCAGTGTGCCTGCTCCTGCTCTGATGGGTAATAGTAATGAGAAGAGGTGCACTCAACTCAAGCTCTGAATCTGACTAACCTGTTATCTGTTCCATGTCAATGTCAGACTGCTCTGGGGACTTCCATTAATACTACAAAGCTCTGCTCAATATCAGATCCCATTCCCAGAAGTCATTTTTAGTTAATCACCTTATTACTCCGTGCAATCTGGATTGCATGCTTTTAACTGAAACGTGGTTAGATAACAGCGGCGGGGCAACAGTATTTTGAGTCAGCCCTTCAATTTTCAATAGTATAAACGTTTCTCAAGCTGACAGGAAAGGTGGACACCGGGCTGCTTTATTCTAAAACTCATTCCAATAAAAGTGTCTATCACTTGTCCTTTGTCCACTGTGCTCTGAGGCAGGTCACACAATTTTCAGACCTATGAAATAGTTTGCAAACTTTGCTGAACTGCTGCCTGTTATCTCCACTGATTTGACTTTTTATCATAAGGATGTAAGTGATGTAACCGAAAGTAACGCATGTTCCTGTTCAAACTGCAGTAATGGTAAATAGACTGTACTTATATGGCGCTTTTCTAGTTTTTGCAACCACTCAACTGCTAGTCATTAATCTATTCACATCACATTCATTCACCCATTCACACAGGTGGATGGCAGAGGTTCCCATGCAAGGCACATGCTCATCACACACACTCACACACCGATGGCTAGCAATTTGGGGTTCAGTATCTTGCCCAAGGATACTTCGACATATAGACTGCAGGGGCCTTCCGGTTAGTGGACGACCGCTCTACCTACTGAGCCACAGCCGCCCCAGGGGCCGCCCTGGTAGCTCACCGGGTACCACTGAGTCCTTACCGCCGTTCGAGTCCGGCCCAGGGCCCTTTGCATGTCTTCCCTTCTCTCGCCCCTGCCTTTCCTCTCTCTCTTAGTATCAAATAAAGCCAAAATGCCAAAAAAAGGAAAATCTAAAAAAAAACCCCACACAATGAAGATTAAATGTGTATTAATATGAATGTTGGGGTCATGCTGAACATGCAATGGAACTATCACATAATCCCCCTGGAGACAGTCTGGTGATTTTGGCATGCTCTGATTAATGAATTTAAACAAACGCATTATTGAGATTCAGAATGATCAGGCACAGACATAAAACAAAACAGCTCTAAGGGCTGTAGTTCAATACCACATAATACTTTGATTATAAGATTGCAAAGCGTTTAAGATTGCTCTACTAATTTCAGGGAGAACCAGTACACAGCCAGTATACATCAAACTATGGGACAGTCCACACAGATGACAGCAAGTTAAAGTATTTTTACTTTTTGCCATCCTCAGCGATGGTATTTATAACCGGATGTTACGTAGCTCCCTCACACAAGGAGAAATTAAATCCTATCGAGATATTACAAGAAGCTACATGCATTACTAGAATAATTACGTTAAAAAAAATAGACACAAAATAATTTAATTTCATATATTTTATTAGGGCAACCTCTAGCTCATCTAGAGATTTTAAATGTATCTATTTATTTACTCCTGTATTTATACATTTAATTGGTACTTAAGTCATTTTTCATCCTCCAAAGTGATCACTGTGAGACATTTATATATATTATATATTTCTCAGAGTGACAATGAGGAAATGGACAAAATCTCTCTTTGGTTTTGAACTACTGCTCATTGTTAGTCCAGGAGCTGTAAATGGGATATAAAGGAGATCTCATGTTGGATTTACCTCCTCCTCACCTGTTTCCACTTTCATGAAACAGCTGCAGAGGCCTGACTCCGCCCACCTGCACACGTGCTTCTCATTGGCTCGTGCAGGTGAACATGTATCGCTACAGTTGCACGCGCGCTCTGTTTGGCCCACTTTCATGCGACGTTGTTGTTTTCACGTCGCTGATTTGTATGTAGCTGTACATACAAACATGTAGCTGTACCTGCATCTGCCTGCCTTCCAGCACCTGACTGTAAGTTCATTTCTTCAACAATTAATTTAAAATGTTCATTTATCTGCATTTATCTGCTTCCCTGCCTCGCGCACGAGCCCTTTCATCGAGCTAACGGTGAAACTCCTCAACTCCTCTTTACCGACTCCCTTCCACGTGTTTATAATGTTTAGTTTCTTCAGATGACACACACCACTGTCCTCTTTACAAGAGTTTAAGATAAGTGCAGAGTTTATTCTGAGCTCATTGGATGTTATTTAAATGTGAGACAGGGTGTTTTTCCTGGTAATAGACTCTTTAAACAGCAGACATTTTGCCAAAACAGGAAAAGCACAGGTGTAATTAATGACCTTAATGACAGCTGCATTCAGTTTAGGTGAGGGTGTTACAGGGCTCTGCAGTGCGTGCGCTCCTGCAGGTGATTAATTAATTGAAACGCACCTGCCCTCGTGCGGTTTCAGCCCAAGCTATCATGACCGACCAGCAGGTGTAGGCTAGGCTTATTTGACTTTAATTGTCATTCTATTCCTCTTATTAGTTTTGTTAATGCCATGCAATGTCCTTGTGCC